>JAAAKQ030270793.1:0-10613 GCA_010016005.3 Zanna intricata | reverse complement strand
ACTCGTACAGTGCTCTCCAAGCCCTAGACAACTTCTATTCAAAACATCCTATTGTCATAGAAATACATAACGCAATCGCAGAGTTGAACCATCGCAACACACAAGTGAGTTTCTGCTGGATCCCTAGCCACGTGGGGATTCCGGGAAATGAATGTACAGATGCCGCAGCTAAGGACGCATGTAATCAGCCACCTTTCACTTCACGTGTTACTTCATGCGATTTTATAAATTCTACAAAACTAACTCTTCGCGCAAAGTTGCAAGATTATTGGACGGTTACAGTTGATAACAAGCTGCGGTGTATTAATGAATCTGTGTTACCTTGGGATTCCTCATTTAGAAAAATTCGTCACGAGGAAGTGGTTCTTTGTAGATTGCGTATAGGACATACGAGAGATGCCCACGGGCACCTTATGTTAGGAGAAAATGCGCCAATCTGTTCAAGATGTGACTGCCGACTGACTGTACGTCATATCTTGACACATTGCATATGTTATGCGGCTTAACGTCGCAAATTTAAACTACCTGAGAACATTCGCCAGATCTTAAAAAACCACAGTGATACAGTGATGGACAGGGTTCTCAGATTCTTGCGACGTACAAATGTTTTTAATAAAATTTAGGGATTTCATAGTTTTATTTCTTTTTCCATATCCGTTAAGCGGCTATTTACACCCCTTACGGATTTTTAATTAAAAATTTTTTTTTTGTCATCTGTTAAGAGGTCTTTTACACTCCTTACAGATATTTAATGACATGTGATATTAGTTTTAAGCTTTTAGTTAGTTTTAGCTATTAGTTCTTTTTTTTTTTGGTTATTTAGTTATTTTCAAATATTAGTCTTAGTTAGTTTTAAACTTTAGTTTTTATCTGTGATATTTTTTTTAGTTTTAGAACTCTAACTGTGATATTAGTTTTAACTTTTATCGTTTTTAAATTTTAATCTAGTTTTAGTTTTGAAAATTTATTTTTAACTATGGTATTAGTTGTAAGTTTTTAATAAAAGTAGTTTTTAAGTTTATAATAATCTTATCCCGGGCGATGATAATGTCGAGACGTTCTTTGCCCACGTAAAACACAAAAAAAAAAAAAATTTGCTGAAACTAATAATAACCGACCTTAGATGACTAGTCAACTTCCTTACTACTAACTCGGATTCGGATTCAGAGAGAGTACGGTCAAAAACTCATTATGTTCAAAAAATAAAAAATATCAAAAAATTACTGAAGGAAGATATTAATCAGATCAGTAAAAATATTATAAATATTAGGCAGGCAAGCGATATAACACGGAATTTAATTGCCAACTTGCTCTTAAGAATTCTTTTGAGATGTGATTTTATTGTTATCTACGTAATTAATTTTTGGGAAAGCAGTAAGATACATTGAGAAAATTAATAAAATTTTAAGAGGGTTAGTGAAGATCAAAATGAAATAAGATAATTACGCAAAGATTTATGCTTTGTAGTTTATTCTTTATAAAGTAGAAAAATGGAAAATTAAAAAGAAATAAATAGAAAAACTTGACTTTCTTAAAATGAGAAAATATCATTAAATGAAGATTTGTTTTAAAGTCTAAAAAAAAAAAAAGAAGAAATGACATGCAACGCAGGATACGTAAATGCCATAATTTAATTTCCTTCTGTAGTTATAAACGTTATCATGCAACGTTGATTTAAAAAGAATACATTTAAGAAAGAAACGGAAATGTAATATGAATGAAAAGTTTAAAAACATAGTAGGAAAATATTTTTTAAATGTTTATGAAAATTTGTAAAGATTCCAAAAGTCGTTAATTCGTTTTGAAAGTCGCGTTTTGTTTATTGTAGTTAAGTTTAGTAATTCTCTTATTTTTATCAGTCTTTTTTTATGTGAAAATACTTCAGAACATGATTTTATTAAATTCGTTTATTTTTTCGGATTCAAAACCGTATGTTTTCTTTTGATGATGCAATTTTTTTCTCATTTAAAATTTATCTTACAGTATACGAATTTAATACTCGTATGTCTGTCTTAATTATTTCAATTTCTGGTCATTTATTTTTCTTTTAATAGTTACTACATATTTAACATTATTTGAAAATTAATTCTTTTGAGCACACTTAAAAAATAACGGAAATTTTTTTGTTGTATTATTTCTTAATTTTTTTTTTGAACCACATTTAAAAATATGCATATATGTTTTAGTTTTAGTAGTGTGTATTTTACCATTACAATTACGTGAGGTATACTTTAGTGTTTTACGGTGTGGTTAGTAGGTATTTTACAATTACATTAAATTATATATTTAACAACAGTAGTTAGACGCAAATTCTATTAAAAATTTTATTAGAAGAACAATAATTCAAGTTATACAGTTTACCTTCAAAAGATACATAAATTTTGTTACTTAAAACAGCAATAAAAGCGTTCAGTAATAATACGTCATGTATCTGAGGAATAATTTATTCATGTGTTCGATCAAATTTAACCAAAAGTCAAATCGATATTACGGTAGGTTTAAACAATACATTAACGTTATGATTACATTACATGTTAGTTAATATTCGTGTACGCAGCTGCCGTATTATGCGTACAGTATTCGATATTACAAATCTCATATCGCATCGCTCCCTTCAAAACGATGAGTTTTGTTTTTGAATTTATAGTTTTTAAATTCTTTTCTAAATCGATGGTATTTGAAAGTATGAACACACATTAGATACAATTTGTTTAATACATGATAAGTTAAAACGGAAGTAGAAAGGTGCATTTAAATTGTTTTGGGAATACAATTAATCATCTTTTTACTCCAAAGAAGTTGCCGTATATTTTCTCTTAAACATTACTTTTAACTGTTATCTTACGAGAAAATCTCTGAAATTGAGATTGAGAGCAAGCAGAGTCATCTTTAGCAGGAATTCTATTACATATAACAGAATATCGGAAAGGAGTAAAAGAATCATCAAATCAGCAGGTCCATTTCAGTTCCCCAGCTCACTTTCTCTTTTTATTGAAAGTACAATGATATAATACTGAACAATAATTCCATTTCTGAATTCTTCAATTTAATCTCTTTATGAAATCAATATCACATACTAGACTCGGAGCTAGTTCTGAGCTTTATTGTGATATTTAATAAATATTATATATATATAAAAGAGATTATAATTCCGTTTCTTAGAATCGAAAAACTGATAAAAATGGAAAAAAATTCTTGTGTAACAAAACCTCCTACATTTACTTTTACTGGGATCATATGTGAACACAGTTTTATTGCAGAACAGAAATAAATTACAAATGAAGATTGCAACTATGTATTTGGAATTCAAATAAAATATTTTATCACGGGGAAAAAACTGTAACTTTTTAAAGTAACATTTTTTGGGAAAAGTGGAAAGTAGTCTGGTTAGTTGCCAGTTCCTTTTCTCTCTTACTAGCAAAATTGTTGAACATACTCGCTGGATTCACGAGCGTGAATCATGAATCTATTTCTACAATTTAGGTGTTTAAAATGTAAATTCGAGTTGTTTTGCATACAAATCTTTTTTCTAAGAAAGTAATTTACTAAGCATTTTAATCGACTTCATTGATATCATACCGTAGATTAAATAAACGGTGTGGGTTCACAATTGGTTTTTTGATTTATTTTTTATTTTTTGAACGCTTTTTTTTCGGTATAAGTGATAATTTTGAGAAAACTACATTTTTTTAATTTTGGAGACGTGTAACTAGAAAAAAATAAGACTTTCGTTAAAAATGAAGTTTATTTATAGTATGTCTTATTATAGAATAATACAGACTTAATGGGAATGTGTGTAGAAATTACTACTACAAAAAGAGTACTGTAGAAAATTAGAAGAAATTAAATTATGAAATAACTAGTAGCTTGGGTAAGTAAGTCTTATAAGAATATATCAACAATTTTATTTAATAATACTCTAATAAAAGTATTATCACTTTTATCAATTGCATTATTTGACATTAATTAAAGTGAAGTCACGACCGGTTGATTCGTAAAATGTACTTTGATTCTTCGGATTTATACTATTCAATAGACAGGAGGTACCTTTTCCGAAAACTGTGTGTGCTATTCACGCATCACTATTATGCGTGAATGCAATAGTTAACGCAAACAACATAAGTTGTTTACGTTACAGTTTCACTATTGTTTGGTTTTGTCTTAGTTTGGTTTGGCCTTAAACTTTTCAATAAAAAATTCCTCATTAGAACTTCACGTACTCTTAACTTCACTGAATCACCAGTTCGATATACTAGTGTAGGTTTTTTTATGGAATAAATTCAATATTTTTGATCCTTAATTTTATGTCTTAACACTGAATTAAATATCAAAGGAATACTGGCGGACTTTATAATTCTTTAGGCAATAGGTGTTTACACGTATCTTCCGAATAACAATAATAAAAATAATCATACTAGTAGGATAAATATATATCTGCACTATCTAGTGCAACGTAATAGGCTACTATTCGATAATACATTTAGTTTCTGACTTTTGATCTGAAACAACATTTTTTACTGATTCTAGTGATGCATCTTAGAATGAACTTAAAATTATTGCAGGAAATCTCATTTCCATTCTAAGAGTTGTGTTAACTGTGGAAATCAATTAAAATGCTGTTTTGCTAAAACCACGCTGAAGGTCAATTTTTAACATATAGCCTTGCGCAGATTCATATTAATATTCTTTTTATAAGGATATAAAGTTTAATTATGAAATGTTATTTAAAATTATTATTTAATAACAAGATATTATTAGTTATAAAACTTCAATAATAATACATGAAAAAGAATTTTTTTAAAAGTTCCTAATATCACTATAATTAAAAAATATACATTTTGTAATTAATCCTATTCTGTTAAGTATTCAGATTTGATCCTACTTTATTTATTGTTCCAATCAATCGTTTAAATTCCTGTTTATGTAAGCAATCGGATGTTGAAAAACTCCGAAGATATTAAATTTTTGAAATATAATAATTTCTCTACGCAATAGTGGTACGAATTACCTTCTTTACGACTTCCATATTCGTCAATTTCAGGCAATTTATTTCTAATGATTTTGCTAATACCATCAATAGGGGTTTTCAATTGGTGTGTTTTAAAGGCCGATGTTTTCCTTTAAATAAATAACTATTAAACAATACAAACTTGTAAGTTTATGGTGACCGAATCTTAATTTTTATGGTTCTGGATTTTTTACATTTATTAAATTAACATTCAACCAGCATTTCTTTAATATCTTTTTACAATTGTGAGTATGTCAGTATTATTATTAAAATTATCAGTTGTTAAAAGATAAGATTCTTTAAAACTCCATTGGTAAATAGTATCATAAAAGTCATGTAAACCAGTCATGAGGTAGGTGTTAAAGTATGGTTTTAAATAACCACACTTCTCAGAAGTGGTCGGCCTGAGATTGTACAAGACTACTCTTCGTTCACATTCATACTTATCATCCTCATTCATCCTCTGAAGTAATACCTACGGTAGTTCCGGAGACTAAACAGTAAAAGAGAGAGGTTAGTGTTCAGGGAATAAAAAGCCAAAGTTAAGACAACTGTTTTCGTATTTGTTGTTATATTAAATCAGTTTTAAGGAAGAAATAACCAAACTAAAAGCAAAACAAACAGTTGTATATAATTTAACCCCGACTGATTTTCTCTGTTTACTTAGGTTTGTTTTAGTTGCTTTTTTTGTTTAGGTTTAATTTATTTATTTTTAATAAAAATACCTTTTGCACATTCTATTTTTTAAAATAATCTTAATAAAAATGATATAATATATATTATAATAATTTTAAATTATCGCTAATAAAATACTTTTTTTTCAGGTAAGGACAGACTCTAGCTCTCTAAATGTCTTTTAAAGATTTAAGTAAGTACTCTAATTATAATTATTAAATATTTTCTAAAAAAAAATTTATCATATTTTTTCCATGCTGTACTTATTTCAGCATCTCCGTGGTAACAGTAAAAAATATGTTTTAGCTGTTTGATAAGAACTAATCGGAAGTAAGAAAGCAAGCCCACCGGGCTGGTCCAGTGGTTAACGTGACATCGCAAATCAGCTGATTTCGAAGTTGAGAGTTCTGAGGTTCAAATCCTAGTGAAGGTAGTTATTTTTATATGGATTTTAATACTAGATCGTGGATACCGGTGTTCATTGGTGCTTGGGTTTCACTTAACCACACTTCTCAGGAATAGTCGACCTGAGATTGTACAAGACTATACTTTATTCTCATTCATACACATCATCCTCATTCATCTCTGAAGTAATACCTTACGGTTGTTCGGAAGGTTAAACAGAAAAAGAGAGAGGGAAGTAAGAAAGCACAAATAAATAATTATTTCAAGAAAAATATGTTAATTATGAATATCTTTTTACCAGTAATAGATTGTTTTTTTGAATTAAGGTTTTTCATAAAATAAAATTTAAATCTCCTATACTAATGTTGTGGGTTTCTGTAACTTGCTTCGGTTATACAGAGTATAAACATTTTCGGGTAAAATCTACATATGTGATTTACAACCATAGATAATTCTACTACAGTAGTTATCAAAGAGGTTGAAACAATAGTTTGAAAGATGAAGAAAATAATTTTTTACTTGGAGTACTTGTAATCATTGCAACCCCAAGCATATTACCTCATATTTCAGTATGTTGTAGGTACAGATGTTTGCTACACAAGTCTATAATTTCGGTCTAGATTTTTAAAGATGAATTTATAGAACTGTTCAAGATAAAAAAGTAACAACAATTACAATATTTGTAACTAAAATTTTAGACTAATGCTTAAAAAATATTGCTTCTAATAATTATTTTCTTGCGAGGGGCTATTGAGAAATATTTTATTACATTTTACTTCACTAACATGTCTTAATCAAAGTCACAGTGATAGTGGATTTTAATGAAACTCCTTAACTTATTAAGAGCTTATTGTAGCTTGTCGAAATAATTATTTTATTTTGTAAATTGTTCCTGTTTAAAATACGTAGCTATATATTTGAAAAATTTTATTAAAAAATAAGAAAACGATTGGTCCTAAAACTCGCAAGTTGGACGAGAATAAAAGAAAAAGATTCTTTACTATAAAAATGTAGATTATAGACAATTCTTGTAGTTCTCTAATCATTATTTTAGTTATTGTAGTAAAATCAGTAAGAAATAATAGTATTACAATATTTTTAATAATTCTGTAGAGATATGCATAGCATTGTTATGAAGGAGGTAACAAACTTCATTCATGATTCAAATCATAATTCCTATATGGAGTAATTTTGTGGTTTTCTGAATAAATGAATGTAAAAAATATAACTTCTGAATAAAATTATAAAGCATTTATTTTATTTGCGTGTCCGATATATGTGTATTTTATTGAAAAAAAAAAAGAGTTAAAATATTTACTCAATAATTCATCTGAGGTCAAATAACCGATGTACTTATTTATTGACATTTTAGATAAATTTTATTTTTTCATATTATTAAAAAAAACTGAAATATTTGTTTATACCAGTGAACAAAATTCCATGAGTTGCATTTCCTCTGTTATTTATTTAAACAAAAATAGAATTTCCATTTTTGTTTTATTGATTTTAGTGGTATATATCTATAAAAAAATGAGAGCGGCAGATGTAATGTTATTGAGAAATATTTTTTTTCGGTTTTTGAACTATTATGGTCTAATTTCTGTAGGCTTTATAAAATCGTTATATAAAATTAAGAGAATATTTATTTGCGTTCATTTTATTTTATTAATAATTCTCGATAAAAATTAATTAAAAGTTTTTTTAATGCACGTATGTAATGTGAACTCTACTCATAAATGTAGATTTTTATTGAACTTATATTTTAGCTTCATCAAAGCTAATTTATTTTTCGGATACTCGAAAATCCTTCTACAATTTTAAATTCCTTTTAATTCACCTTTCACTATGAATCGTGCAAATTTTATTTTTCTATACATAAATCAACAAATATAATGATAGCGTGATTTAAATTATTAATTAACTTTACAGCTAGATGCTAGAACTGACTTAAAGTTGTTTAAATTATTTTACAAATTCCCTTATAAACAAGGAATTTTTGACCCGTAAGAATATTTTTAATGTAGTTATTCTAATTTTACATTCCATCGCTGGTTTTTGTACGTATGTTGGTATGTAGTTGAAATTTGTTAATTAATACCAATTGTTTAATTACCTAGTATGTTTCTCTTCCAATGGATTTGGACATTTTATTTGCTATAAAACAACAGAAAAACAAACTTTGTTCATTAAATTTGGTTTTCCCTTTGGGGCAAAGAGTATTCTAAATCTGTTTATATCTAATAATTTAATGTTTTTTTGAAAAAAAGGTATAGAATTTATAACGAATCCTTTTGTTTTTTTTTATGAAGCTTTTCTTCCGTATGATAACCCGAAAAAATATTTAACTTTTTCAATCCAGGTTATTTCACATAAAAGTTCTTTACGCATACCAAACAAAGAAGTGCATTCCCTACTGTATATTAATAAATTAAAAGTGTTTTAATTTCTCTACAGAATTTTTAAGTTATTACAACTTTTTGAGCTGAGGTTTAAGAATAGCTATAAGTTTGTCCAATCAGTTTAGTCATATTTACAACATTTCGGGTAAGCATCCGATTGTCATAAAATCTTTTATTGTGTAACACTCATCATTATAAAAATCAATTTATGTCAAAGGTGAACTAATGAATTACTATTACTATTTTAATTTAATTAATTTACTATTGTTATTAATAGTAGTAGTAATTTAACCGTTTTTTGATTTTACTTAACCTCTACATTAATTACTAATCTCTTGATTTTATCTTCTACTTTACACCTGACAACTATAACCCTTCGTACTCTATATACTATAATATTCGTTTTCCTTCAAACGTTTATGCGTACAGATTCTTCTACAACGAAAAAGTCCTGGACGCTAAGCTAATCGCTCTCAAACCATATTTCTTTTCTTCTACAAAAACAGTCTGCTATAAAATGCCTCTCTTTTCCACTCGTTTTCGAAACAGATTACGTTAAACCAATAAATCTGACAGCATTTAATTTTCAATAATCTACTGTAATAAACATCACAAATGGTTCTTTTTTTCCTATTTTTCTACCTTCCATATTTCATTGACTCACCTATTTTCTTTCTACGTAAAACGATCCAAATGTAAATAAATTTGCTAATGTGATCAAGTGTAAAAGAAAATTCTGCACATCACTCGATACGATTCGCAACTATCATTCTTGATTATAATTGATTACACATTAATTATAATTATATCACATGATGTCCGGATGGTTGAAAAATGCAGTGAACTATAGGATAGACTCAATAGCCCGACTATATATTTAGTTTATATTCTGATTAACTAAGATAAATAGGAGGTTTGAAAGAAAGCAAAAAAAAAGCATGCATTATCTTAAGATAAAGTACATCAGACAAAAAAGCATTATACTGCTAAACCAAAGAAAAAAATATTATTGTGTATCATTTTTTCCCAAATAAATCTAAACGTTATTTCAAAAAATATATTCTATGTATTTCGTTATAGTTCGATTTTGTTAAAAAAACTTTACCGATACTTTAAAGATTTTTTTGGGGGGAAAAAATCTGATCATAAATATGTCATAATTTCTGATTATGACATGATTAAGACATTTCAGGACGGTTGTAATGTAATTATTAAAATGAAGAATAACTGTGCATTTTCGGGATGTATGTATTTAAAATCTTCCGTAATATAATAATAATAATAAGTAAAATGCAAAACTGTTTTATAGGTGGAAGAATATTTTTTAATATATTAATTTATAAAAACATTTCTGCAAATATTATAAATATTTTATTTTTGCCGAAGACAGTAGCCCACTACAAAACGAGTTAAATCATTAATTACATTTGTGCTCTTAAGTAGTTAAAATGTTAGGTATAATTGAAGTAACGGACATATTTATTTCTATCAAAATTTGAGTAGTAAATTTTTCACTTGAGTTTTTTTACCTATCGTTAGGATTTTAAGATCTTGTGTATTATTTTATATACCACAATGTATCAGTAAAAATTATAAAAAAATTTATCAAAGGTATAATAATTTCCATGTTGAATGTGGATCTTGCCATCCAGACGCTTTTTTTAAAATATTGTACATCATAAGACTTTTTTCTATATTTACTGTTGACTAATAACATCCGATGCAGTTTTTTAAGTTGTTTTCGTTTGATACGTAATTTTATATTCTGTTTACACAAGTTTTCTAAATGCAGGCTTAAGTATTTTATTTCCTCTACTTAGAAAATTAATCTTGACTTTAATTTACAGTTTCTCGCATACGATAATTTTTTTTCTTATAACAGTTATACAGGGTGTCCCATATAAAATGCAACCCATCAATCACTCATCCATGAAATTTCATAAGACAAGCTTACTCCCCTACTCGTTACTGAAATGGACTCGTCCAACATCTGAACATCACGGCGACGCAGTAAAACACTACCGATAGTAACAACAATGCAATCATAACGTTCACTGTATTGCTAGAGACAAGATGGTTTTTTCGCAAGATGAACGTGTTTTCATTGTTGAGTCGTTCTTCAGTAC
>JAAAKQ030270782.1:0-10615 GCA_010016005.3 Zanna intricata | reverse complement strand
AAGGTGGGAACTATCGTGCCGATGGGTGAATGGCTCTACGTAGTGAGTCTCGAACGATGTCCTCTGGGCACCTGGGCAAACCCGGTTGTATACAAGCTCTAACTCCAGTACGTGTGTGCTCTGCTGGAGTGGTCCATTATATCGCTGGTACTCGTGGGACCAAGATGTCAAGTCCACAACAGATTTCTATGGTGGTTGGTGGTCCATTTGAAAAAACCACCAATAACAATAGTCTTGTGAAAAGGCCTTGTTCGGCGTTGTCGAACGAGAATAACAGTTCTGAAAATGAAAATAATTTTAACAGTGACCGATCAAAGGTGCAATGCAGAAACGTCAGAATTGTGGTTCTAAGAAATAGGCAAGAAGGTGACTCCCTCCAAAAGGTCTCGCCTTTCCTATTAAATAAAGTCATTACGGGTTCAAGTGTTCCCCAAAAAATATAAGAAAGCTGCATAACAGATCGATTCTGATAGAGACATTTAATGACGAGCAGAGTCGATCTCTATTACGTCTTAATAAAATGGGTGATATAAATGTAATCTCTGAATGCCACAAAACTCTAAACACGAGCCGGGCGTAATCTTTTGCAGAGACCTTTTGGATATGAATGTCAGTGAAATAGCCAATGAGTTTCGTTCTCAAGATGTTGTGGAGGTAAAGCATATAATGAAACGCCAGAGTGGAATTGAAGAACCAACACCTTCTCTCATTCTGACCTTTAGTCTCCCGCTACCACCTGAAAAGATTAAAGTGGATTACCTGTCAGTATGGGTATGATCATTCATACCTAATCCACGGCGATGTTTTAAATGTCAAGGATATGGACACACCATATCTTGCCTGAAGACTGAGATCTGTGCTCGATGCGCAAAGGAAGGCCACAACAACCCTGAATGCACAGAGGATGAAAAATGCGTTAACTGCAGCGGTCCACATACAGCACGCTCCTGAGATTGCCCAACCTTCAAAGACGAGAAAGCAATTCTCAAAATCGCTACCAAGCAGAAGCTTTCCTTTCCGGCGGCACGCAGAGAATACAAAAAATCAGTCAACTCAAGGTACCTGGTTAAACCAGATGTGTCCTTTGCCACACTACATCAAAGCAAACATCTGCAAACCTAGGTAGTCAGCAGTGTAGGTAGTAGTGCGATGAGTTGAAAAACTTGTTCAGATACTCTCTGATCAAGTTGCCTCACTTACAGCCACTATTTCAGAACTGACAAAGGCAAATAAAAAGCGCCAAATTGCAGTCAGTGAATCCAGCAGTGGGATTCCTCTAAAACTCTTGTTCCCAAAGAACCTTCATGAGCAGAAGGAAATACATCAGGTGGTAAGCCACCAAATAAGCTCCCCGTTAAGGGAGCCCAAATATCAATCTCCTCTGGGATGACATCCACATCATCCCAGTTATCAAAATCTCCTCCTTTAACACTATGTATACTGGAGGTTATGGTTGAAGAACTGCCCGATCCCAGGGTAACAATTACCTTAAAATCAAAAATTCAAAAAAGAAAAATCGAATCACCTATAACTAACTTTGCCATATATTTATCTTTATTCCTTGATCTACATTTTTATTTATGAGCATCATCCAGTGGAATGTTAGAGGTCTTCGGTCCCATGTGCTTCCAAGAAACACATCTATTAGCAAAAGATATGGTTACATTCAGAGGTTACATCAGTGAGAGATACGATTGCGCGTTAGATAGCAGAGAGAGTGGTGGTGTCGCTATTTTCAATTGAAATGAGGTCACAGCTAGTAAAATACCACTAATTACACACATACCTGCTATTGCTATAAAAATCAATCATCCCATTTAAATTGCATATTTACAATATATATCTTTCACCGAACTCTGACTTCAGTGTTCTAGAAATCTCAAATCTCCTTGCCCAAATACCATTACTGGCGTTAATAGTAGGAGACTTCAATGCCCATTATATTTCCTGGGGCTCATCTTTCTGTCCCCCTTGAGGAAGTATGATAAACAGATTGAAACAAGATTTGGATCTTTGTCTACTGAATAAATAAAAAAAAAAATGCAAAAAAAGCATGAATGCATGCTCATACATGAAATGTAGGACATGAATGTGTATGGCTCATACACATTCATGTCCTGTTCGTCTGGTGTACGGTCCAACATCGACCTTCCTTATGTACACCATATTTACTCCCTCATCTTACTTGGTCTGCTGGTCATGAACTTCAAGGCAGTGACTATAGACCAATTATTATAGAAATTGGTGTCGACCGCAAGGTAAATAAACGTCCACAGAGATGGATTGTGGAAAAGGCAGATTGGAATGATTACCACAATGCCTTTCTATCACAGTATGATGATGGTGCTAATGCCCTTGATGAACTTCCATCCTTTCATTATTTGTTGATGATTTTGCTATATATATTGCGTCCCATTCAACAGCCACAGCAGAGAGATTACTACAGAATACAATATCTTGCCTTGAAGCTTGGTCTAAGGTTACCGACTTCACTTTTTCACCAGAGAAAACTAAATGTGTAGTATTTTCTCGTCTCCAGAACCATTCCATTTCGCAAATATTTCTAAACGGAGAATTAATTACTGCCTCTCCTGACATCAGATTCCTAGGTTTAGTGTTTGATAGCCGCCTTACGTGGGTGAAACACGTCAAAAAATTAAAAGTAAAATGTTTTAAACTTTTAGATATGCTTCGAGTCCTCAGCAACACAAATTGGGGAGCCGATCGGTCAAGTATGATACACTCTTATTTTTCCTTAGTTCGTTCCTGTTTAGATTACGATTGTGTTGCCTACTCTTCAGTGCGTCATACCATACTTAAAATGCTGGATGCTATACATCATTCTTTCCTTGGGCTTGCCACAGAAGCCTTTAAATCAAGCCCTGTCATAAGCTTACTTGTTGACTGCGGTGAGCCATCACTTTGGGACAGATGGGGGAGCAACTTTTAGTATCTTACTCTGTCCATCTCAAAGGACAGCCAAATCATCCTGCATTTAACTCAGTTCTTGGAAATCCTAATTTAGGCAAATATGAAAACCATTCACGTTGTACTGCTCCTTTACCTGGAGTCCGTACCCGTCGTCTACTGCACCTTATAAATGTTGGCACCCCTTCCATTTTTCCAACATATCCGTGCTCTTATCCTCATTAGAGAATCAATCTTCTAAATTTCATATTTGACCTAACAACTTACAATAAACAATCAACGCCACCTATTGTCTTCTGACAAATGTTTCAACATAGCCTGTCGAAGACAAACGCAGATGCAATAGTGTACACTGATGGATCGAAGCAAGACGATACCGTAGGTTGCGCATATATGTTTGGTCTGCCCGGTATTACAAGTGTATTTACTGCTGAATTATACGCAGTAAATAAGGCTTTAAATATCATAAACCCTATCTATCGAAATATTCTTATTTGTAGCGACTCGTACAGTGCCCTCCAAGCCCTAGAAAACTTTTACTCAAAACACCCTATCAACATAGAAATCTATAACGCAATCGCTGAATTGAACCATCACAACACACAAGTGAGTTTCTGCTGGATCCCCAGCCATGTGGAGATTCCAGGAAATGAACATGCAGATGCCGCAGCTAAGGATGCATGTTGTCAACCATCTTTTACTACTCATGTTACTACATGCAACTTTACAAACTATATAAAACTCACTCTTCGCGCCAAGTGGCAAGATGACTGGACTGCTACAGTTGATAATAAACTGTGGCTTATTAAAGATTCTGTGTTGGCATGGGATTACTCCTGCAGAAGAATTCGTCATGAGGAAGTCGTCCTCTGTGGATTGCAGATAGGGCATACAAGGGTTACCCACGGTTACCTTTTGTCAGGAGAAAATGCACCACACTGTATTAGATGTAAGTGCCAACTAACTGTGCGTCATATCTTGACAGATTGCATGTGTTACACGGCTTTACGTCGCATATTTAAATTCCCTGACAATATTCGCCATATTCTAAACAATGATGATACAATGATAGATCGGGTTCTGAGATTCCTGCGAAATATAAATTTTTTTAATAAAATTTAAAATATTTATTGTGTTTTTTTTTTGTTATTCGTTAAGGGACCTTTTACACCCCTTACGGATTTTTAACATTACTTTGTATTTTAGTTTTAAATTTATGTACTGTGATATTAATTCTAAGATTTACCTGTTTCTAGTTTTAAGTTTTAACTTAGTTTATCTGTGATATTAGTTGTGAGATTTACCAGATATTAATTTTAAGTTTTAATAATATCTTATATGTGATGTTAGCTTTGTTTTATTTTATTTTTTTTAATTTTAATCTAGTTTTTAGTTTTTAACATTTTAATTTTATCTTCTCTGATATTAGGTATAAGGTTTTAGTAAATTTTTTTTTTTTTAATTTATTTTTATTTTTTGTTTTAATTTTAATGTTTTTAATATTTTTTTACATTACCAATTGGTATATTATCTGTGAGATAATAACACATTAATGTTGTTTGCCCAAAAGAAAAGAAAAAAAAAAAAAAAAATGTGTTTTTAATCAACAAAGTTTTATATTTTACTTTGGATATTGTGAAAACTACTGCAGAACATGGTTCTGAAACCTGTTTTATTAAATTTGTCAGGTCAAAGACCATAAGAAACTATCAAGTTTACCCAGTAATTTGGGCAAAATCTTTTGCTATTTATGTATTCATCTACCATAACAAAGTATGCGTTAACTTTCTCATAACAGTAACTTTCAATTTTTGGGCAATTACAGGATTTGTGGGAAGTCCTTTTTACACTAATTATGAAATTATTAGGAAAGCTGCAGCTTACCTTTCATGGATCTAAAACGTCTGTTAAGGTTCTACCTTATTCAAAGCATAATTGAATGCACCTCCATATCCAGTTGTTCATTCGCAACAGGTCATCAGGGGTAATCAAACTGCTTATTTCAAATACTTACCAAACAGTGTCTTGGTATTGCTTGTTGACATATCTGTGTTTTCAGATTTCTTCTTTTACAAAACCCCAGGGTGAATTGTTAGGTGTGAAGTCAGGGCTTCTTATTGACCTAGGCAATGGAGTCGGTAACTCTTCTGACCCATGTTCAATCCAGCAATTTTGAAAAAATTCTGTTGAGATATGTGTGAACATTCAGATCAAAAATGTGCTGAAGCACAGTCTTGCTGAAACATAATGTTGTCAGCATTAATTCTGGAAGCAACACCAAAAAAATGAGGACAAAGGAAATAATCAGCTATCATCCTAGCTCAAATCATGATATGAGGCAGATGATGTTCAATTTCCTCATAAGGGTGAGAATTTTTTTGCCCAGAAAAAATGCATTTAAGTATGAGAGCTTTGATAAATTGCACACTCATCTAAGAACATGATGTTCTTTTTATTATTTCCTTTTGGAAAGTGTAAAGCAATAACTGACATGACATGCATAAACATGTCGTTCAGGGTCATTGTCACTCAACTCGTTAATTGTGGCTGGATGAAAATTTTAAATTTATTCTACATATTGTGTTGCATTGTTGATCTGGTATTGCCTAACTCTGCAGAACTTTCCACGTTGATTTCATTGTTGATTGTTGAATCAGTGTCTCCTCAACAGCACACATCTCAGCTCAAGTGCTTGACCTCCCAGTGTGTGGCACATCAAGAACATTTCCCATTGCAGAAGCCTTCTCTCATATCAGTAACATTTGCTGTGTTGGTGACAATATCCCAAAACGCACAGAAAAGTCATTCATAATGTTCTTCAAAGTTTACCAGTGTGTGGATGTTCGTGGACCAATACACAAGCTGACAATTGCCCTTTGACAAAAATGCACTTGTATCTGCCATCATTCTGCACTCAACTAAGAATAAGGTCATCACACCACAAATGAACACATAGAAAATCCCCATCATCATTAACATATCAAAACATGGGTGTAAATTTTTATGTTCAACTCTCCAGAGGTTGACCACTTTTATTTAATTAGAAAATTATAAATTTTGTTTTATGATATTTAAAATCAGAAGATGGTTCTCTAATCGTGATTTAATTATTGAAAGGCCCATATTGTTGATTTAATAAACAATTAATTAAATTGTTTTTGTTAATTAAAAACAAAATGGGGGATAATAGTATTTCTTGAGGAAGCCTGATATGCGAGGTCGGTTTTATTGTTTATGGTGAAATGCTGTACTTGGTCTGTCAGATACGTAGCAAACAATTTATTTGTTATTCCTCACTTTTCTAATTTATTTAACAATATGACGTCTGGTAACATATCAAAAGCTTTGGCTAGGCCTAAAAAGACTGCCTAAGTTTTTCTGCCATTATTGAAATTTTTAATTACAATTTCGGTTAGATGTAGGATCTATTAGCCAGTTGTTTTTTCCAATTAAAAGCCATATGTATATTTTTTTTTTTTTTCAGTGGGTTGATTTTATTTAAATACTTAAGCAATCTATTTTTTATTATCTTTTTCATTATTTTGAACAAATTACCAAGAAGACAGTAATTTTCTGGGTTATTCAAATTACCAGGTTTTGGTATTAGTTTAATGGCAACTGTGAGCTGTTTTGGAAAATTGCACTCAAGAAAAAATTATTATACAATAAATTCCAATGGATTTACAATAAATGTTGAATTTTTTTTTAGACAGATTGCAGTGAAATGATATATTCATGGTAATAAATTATTTTTTAAATAATGAATGTTATTCTATAATAATGCTAATATTATGAATAATGTTATAATGTGACATTGACATTAATGTTATTTGTATTTTATCATTTAAGAGTTTTTTAGCATATTTTCATCTAAATTCACAAAGTGATTATTTCAGATTTCCAAGTTGATTTTTTGTTGACATTCATCGTTTCTTTCATGTATCATTTTGGTAATGTATTCTCAAGTTTTTTTTTTTTGTATTTCCCTTATGTTCAAATGTATTACTAAAACAATCAATGTTTGCCATTTTAGATGTATTATTCAAAATATTTCCCATATTTTTTATAGTTCTCTTTCAATTTGATATTAAACGGTTGATTAATTAGTTTGGTAAACATTGTTTTCCTCTTCGTAATGGGATTGACTTTACCTGGGATTATCCATTTTTAAATTATTTTTTTTTTTTTTTAGGGGATATTTTAGATGTATATTTGTTTGGGATATTTTTTTTTATTCTGTCAGTGTGTTGGTGAAATTTTCCACCAAGTTGCCTATATTATCAGAATTGTTTGAGTAATGTTATCCCTTTTTTTTTCTAAGCTAGATTTAAAATTTTCACAATTAATTTTAGTTATTAGTAATGTTTGAATTACTTTTAAGACTGTTTAGTTCATTGACATTAATATGTATAGAAATAGAAAATTGATTCTTTTATAGAGGTTTTCAAAATAGTTGTAATATCATTAGTATTTGTGTTCTTTCTTTTAAGGAAAATGTGGTCGATACATGTATTACTTTCATTTAATTTGAACTCTAGTGTGTTTATTTATATAATTTGTAATTTTATTACCAATACGTACATTAAGAACAATTTGACTTGTACTTGTATTTTATTCTTCACATTTACTGTGATCTAAATTAGCTGTGAGACATTTCCGGATTCTCTTAACTTTCCATTCATATGGACTGCTGCCAGTGCCTTCTAATCCACTTGAATTGAAAGGGAGATTACACTGTATGCTTTATGCAACTAGACTGCTATTAACTGTTGGCTAATTATTTTATAAATACTTAACAACTTTCCTAACAATTGCCATCTCCAGTATTGCGAGAAGCTGGTCATTCATCTCAAAAAAAGATTTTATGAAAGAATAATGGTAGTTATGTAAAAAAAGTTGACGATTTAAAGTTATGATTTGTTATTGCTTTAATAAATATTAATGTTATAATTTTGTTTATTTTAATTTTTTTTAGAAAAAAGTGGCGTTGAATTAAGTGAGGCTAGTAATCTTGTTAAATTTGTAATTGAAAATTGCCCTAACTTGAAATTTGTAGGATTAATGACAATTGGAGAATATGGATATGATGTATCAAAAGGACCTAATCCAGACTTTCTGGTATGTATTAATAATTACATGAATTAACTAGCTTATCTTCAGAGTCAAACATTTTATCAAATACAGTAGAAATCATATAATCTAATTTTATATTCATTGAAATTATGAAACTGAATTTTCCATCAGGAATATGTTCTAACCACTGTTCAAAAAGCACTTAAGACGTTTTCATTAAACAAAACTTAAGTTTTTGTTTTTTAATAAATCTTAGAAATATATATGCATTTACTGTAAATGTATTTTTCATAAATGAATTGACTGTTCAAAGTTTTACATTCTTTTTAATTATTTTGGTAAGATTTAATGAATGATAGATTACATTGTGCATTTCATTTATGTTTTAAGAATTTAATTTAGTGTTGCTGTACCAAGTATAAGCATCCTAGTAATTAAAAAAAAAAAAAATGCTAATAATTGTATTTACATCTCAAATTGCCAGAAAAAAATAATTTGAAGGATTATTAAATAAGTATTTCGGATTGCAGAATTCAATTGTCCATTTACTACTGGAATTCTGCTTTCTGAGTAAACCAGAAATATCATACTAGTTAACGGTGATTAATCTACTAGCAAGATCTGCTTTCTTTTTTTTAATTCATTTATGTTATTAGTTTGTGATATTAACAATAAATTTATTAATTTTATTTTTTAGCGGCTTGTATCATGTCGAGAAGATGTTTGTAAGACTCTTGGTTTATCTAAAGAAAGTGTAGAACTTTCAATGGGAATGTCCGATGATTTTGAACATGCTGTAAGTACTGTGATTACATATTAAAACTTATTAACTTTATATTGGGTAAATATTTCCTTAGTGACTAAATTTTATAACACTCTTGCTGCTGTAAATAGTCGAATTTAATTTGTGTTATTATACAGGAAAATCCATTAAATTTCTTTTTTAGTTGGCAGTAATTTCTCTCTTGTGAGAGAGGTAGAGATTGAGAGAAGTGTGTTAAATCTGATTGTAAAGTTCATAGATCTTAAAAAAGAAAAATATATGTAATTATACTTAATTTTCAGAAACTAATAAGATAAAATATTGACAATAACTACAAAAGAACACTGCCTAATGTATATTTAAGAACAGTATATCAAATTCGAGAAGTCTGTAATTATCTGGGGAGGTGTTTATCTTCCCAGATAAGTGTTAAAGTAATATCACATCTACATAGTCACCTCTATAAGATGACTTGGCAATGGATATTCTGTACCAAATTTATGTTGAAAACAATTACTTGAAATACTCCTACCTTTTTCACTTTCTTGTACAAAGTAAAGGAAGTATTATGATGGTGAAAAATTTTGGTTTTCAGATTTCAACAGAAATATCCATTTTGATTATCCCTGAAATCATATTGACTAGTTTCGGCATGACATCAGTATGTACGTATGTATGTATCTCGCAGAACTCAAAAATGATTAGCCATAGGATGTTGAAATTTTGGATTTAGGACTGTATTGTAACATCTACATGTATGCCTCCCCGTTTGATTGCAAACAGCTGGACCTAAAAAGCCAAAAATCCAAAAAATTTTGATTTTGGACTTTTTGTACTGCAGGTAATATAGCCCTCATTGTGAACTTTTCAACAATAATATCATAAGTGGAACTGATGTGCCCATGGTTATGGACCAGACTCCTCAGTTATACCACATGAGTGACATGAAACAAAATTAATATATATAACTAATATAAAATGCTGATGCGAATAATGCAAAAAAATTTGATGCATGTGGTGTCCACGACAATGCAACTGTATAACTGTCCACTTTATGAAAGAATTGGAGGTTCGTATCTCACTTTCAAATGAAATAAATTTAAATGACATACACCAAAAAATGTACATGCAATTTAATAGGTGTATAAGGAAGTCATGTGATGTCCACATGACATTCTTCTAGGAAATATTGTTTCGTATTCTGCACTCAAGTCACAAAGCATCTTGCAAATTAAACGACACTGAAAACAATAACATGCACAGCTGACTGTCATGACAAAACAACTGTGCAGTTCTCAAAGCCTTCTAAATCAACTAACTAGACTTTTGACCTCAAAAGCCTTTTTAATTTATATAAATTGTATAAATTTATATACATTCTGAATTTATAATTCCTTGTGATTAATTTAACACTATACATGTAAAATTTTGTTAACATTCTGATAACAGGACATTGGTATTTCTCGACAAAACTATGAACATCCTGATATCCGGACGTTAGTACCGAAAGGGTTAAAAATAGACCTCGTTTAAACAAAACATTTGTATTGATAGTATTGAAAAATTCATCCAGCTGTTCTTTTTTTTTTTCAAATACACAATCACTAACAGTGTGTTTCTAAATATGATACAGCTCCATTATGCTAGGGTTTGGATCAGATTACTAGATTAGACATCATAACAGTTTAATACGAACTATTCCAGTCAAACATCATGTTTGACTGGAATAGTTCGTATTAAACTTTGTGATAAACTACTGACTCTCTCTCTCTCCCCTCCCTCCCCCCTCCCCCCCCCCCCCCCCCCCCCCCCCCCCCCTCCCCCCCCCCCCCCCCCCCCCCCCCCCTCCTC
>JAAAKQ030270737.1:0-10616 GCA_010016005.3 Zanna intricata | reverse complement strand
CTAGGAACGGGAGGGGTGGTGTGGCGGCCGGAATCGTCACTTGGTGGGTGTCTTCCCCTACGGGGGTTGGGATGCAACAAGAAATTCGCCTTCTACTAGTGCCTGGGCTATGCTGAATATGCTGAATCACACGATGTTCATCATTAACACGGTGATTTACTTGGCGATCAGCAGAAAACAAACACGTTGGAAATGATCCTTTCGTTCGCAAATGCTGATATACGGAAGTAGAATTTTCACACTTGGAATCCGCCTTCCAGGAAATATCTCCTGATATTCACGACGAACAGCTTCAGAATTCCGTTACGAAATCCATAAACAAAAATTATTTGGCGTATACCTCGTTAGAAAATTGAAAAGGGCATTTTTGCGATGTGATAACATTACACTTCCTTTATCTGTATGATAATTTATAACCACAGATCACAATGACCCTTTCCCAAATTCAGTTGCTGGATCACCCCTATGTAGCGTACAGTCTACCAATTTTGGAATGATTTTTAATTTTTAATGAAATGCATTTTTTTTATTTTATATCTAAGTCAATCATCTCAACGCTACTTGTTCGGTACTGTCTTATTTGAGGGATTGTAAATGGGAGGGGCTCTCCCTACCTGGGGGAAAAAATTAATTTTTTGTGGATAGAAGGTATTTACTAATAAAACAGTTCATTCAATGTTGAAACATCTTGATTGTTCTTTCTTATCATTCATTCCATTTCCTTATATTTGATCCTTTCATTCCTGTTTTGTTCATAGATATATAATAGTTGTGACTCTGTTAGGTTTGTGTAGAGAATTCCGAAACCTGTAAAATCCAGAATCAGGGGGTCTTTAATGTGATATCGTAGTCGAGGGCCTGACAATGACCAATCAAGAACTCTTCTGATTGTTGGCTTTACTTCGTATAGCAAGGAAAATTACAGAAATGGAATAACTGTTTGTTTTGTTCTTGTTTCAAGAATATTTCTGTTTCTTTTTTTCTTTTTTACAAATTTCATTTTAAACGTTTATAAATCGGCTTACATATATTACTTATATACTCGTAAATAATATTTGGGACAAATAATATACAATTTTTGTGGTGTTATCAAGTTTTTTTTACATAAAATGCTAGATTTCATTATTAACCTTTAGTGCCTGAAACAATCTGTAACATTATTGACCGAGCTAAAACAGAAGGTCCATTTTATAGCTTAAAATCGATAAAAAAATAGTTTCTGTAAGTGAATTTATTTTTCTATTAGGCTTATGTATCTATTTTTATTTTGTTATTGTTTATTTTATAATATATATTACTACTTTCTAAACAAAATATACAAGGCAGAAGATAAAACAACATTTGAATATAGCGCTTCTTATTAATCGATATATAACCACAATATTTCGATTGCCGTGTGATAATCTTAACACTTAATCACGGTTATGTATTTACACGTTAGTTCCTACTGCAGTCATGTGAATATGTGTAATGGCGTCACGTACGGATTTAACTTTAGAGTCAGTTCGCGAGTTTATTTTATTTAAAGGTGGTAAAGTTACTAATCACGATTTAGTTAAACATTTTAAAGATGTACTCACTAATCCGGACACAAGAGGTAGGCTCTATTTTGTATATTTTTTTTATCTGAAAGTATTTCGATCTTAACCTTACAATTTTTAAGCTATACCTTCTTGTGTTACTCATTTTCTGTCTTTAAAAGCTTTTATTAAATTAATTTTAATGGTAAATAAACAAGTTAAGCAAAGTGTTAGTCTGACCTTTTGAATTATCTTTCTTAACCTTTATTGAATGAAGTGTTTACCCGATAGTTAGGTTAGGTTAACCTACTTGTTTTGTTTTACATGTCTGATGTATTTGTATGTTAACAGAATTTTATGTTCCGAACTTAAATATGTTAGTTGAAACACCAATATCTTTAATTTAATATATTATATTTATATATCGGTGTTTTAGTTTTGTAATATTTTTTACCATATTGAACATCGTTGTTGACTAACTCTATAAGGCTTAAATTATAATATTTAAATTTCATTTATATTATATTTATTTTATAAGTTTCGAACTGTTTGAAGGAACAGTTTCTTTGAACAGTTGGAAACTTCAATAATGTAAGAAGTTGATTGATTACATTCTATCAGACAATTTCTATTTCAAAATTTAACATTTTTTTTGCATACAGCATTTTCATTTCAACTAATGAAAAAAATTTAGCTAGTTGTATGTATCAATTTTTGTTTAAAGATTGTATTCTTGTATATTTAATAATGAAACTTTCTATATAGTCCTTGGCCAATATTAGAATTTAGACTTGGAAGCACAGTTGAGTTGTGAAATAAGATTCTAAGAAAAATAATTCATCACACTAATTTTTTCATATGTACTTATTATTATTTAAGGTATTGGCTACAGGAGAAGTTGAATTTTATATAAGTTATGTTTGTATTTAAAATAATTTAGTATTTGGACCAATTGTGTTGTCCTAATTGTAGGTTATATTGATAAAATGCCAAATACATTAATAAGCTATGATTATCAATTATGAGCTAACCATTAATTTAACTTTGTTAACTGCATAATTTTTCTTAAATTTCTTTACTGTGATAAAAATTAATATTAAATATAATATTTAAAAAATATTAAAATAATATTTTATATTAAAATAATATTCAAAAATTAATATTAAATATAATATTAATTTGTATTTAATAAATTTATTAAAAAAATTAATTTAATAGTGCCCAGTTGAGTTTTTAACCAGTAAGAGAGATACAGTAATGTAAATTTTGTTACAATTTTTTTATCACAGTGCAATATTTTTCTGAAACATATATTTATTAATTTATAACTTACTTTTTTAGTTTATTTTAGGTAATTAGTTTGTTGAATAAATTAATGTAATTGTCTCTGTAATATGTAGATCATAATTTTATATTAGTTTTCATTTGCCAAAGTATATTTAAGTTTATTAGGCATAGATATCCCCCAAAAACATTACCGTGTGAGGGATTTACTGATTACATTTCCTCTTTATTTATGTAATGGGTTAGATTACTAACTATTTAAAAAAAAAATTATTTATGTTGTAATTGGTATTATATCATTTAAATATATTTTTAACTATAAAGAAAATGGAACATTGTTATCAATGTATTACTTTTAAAATTTTTGTATTACTTATTCTTGTCAGTTAGTAAGGTTGGCTTATGGTAGTAGTTGTCAGTTGGTAGTATTTCAGACTTTCATTCCGAGGTTCTGGTTTGAATCCCATGCCATTTTTCATGCACTACAAGATTTCTGTTTCATATTCCCATGCAGAGGCTTCAAGCTTATATTGTGGATTAATCATAAAAAAAAAAAAAAAAATAGCCCAACTTTTTCTTATCATACCAATGACATCTTATCTTACTACTGTAATATGATAAATAACCTTATTGATTGAATGAATCAATATTAGTTTTACAGTGAGAAAAACTATATTTGCATAAAAATAAAATACTCATGACTAGTAATAATAATAATGCACATGAAAACTGAATCACCTTAAATATACTATATGAATTGTTATACATTTAGTCACCATTATATTTATTTAAGTTGTTTCAATTTGTTAATAATTTTTCTAGTGCTTATTGTAAATAATACAATAATGCTTAATTGTAGATAGTACTAAAACAAAACTCCTTTGTTCATTTATTTTCTATTTTATTAAATTTTGACAGTTAGAATTTAATCATATTTTATTTTATAATTCAGACTATTAATACTAACTAACTCATGATTGTAACTAATATTATGTTGTGATATTTTCCAAGAGTTTTGCATTCATGATATTATGGGACATCATTCATGTTAGAACTTATTTATTGTTAGGGTTCATGTGTATTTCTCTGTTCCTAAAACCTTGGCTCTGTTTTCTTTTGCTTTTTAAGTTCTTATCAGTAAGTCCCATTCCTGTAAGTGGTTGACCAATTTACTTTCAGCTACAGATCTACTTTGGTTTCTTTTTTATAGGCTAACCCCTCGTGATATGTTGCATTACTTGATACTTTGTGCTTAGATTTTATATGTGTAAAAAAATGGATATTGTGATTCATATTTATTTCAATTCCTGTAAAACTAATTCATGAGTAAATTGCATGTGGGCCCTGATGGATCTGCTCTGTCTTCCAGCATCTTAAAAACTTTTCTTTAACAGATGAATGTTATAAAAAGCTTTCTTCTGTTACTCTCATCACATGCTCTTATCACTAAATGTGTCAGGCCTTAATACTGTTGGTCAATGAATTTTTATCATTGGTTTATTTTGTCAGTATTGCTAGTGTGATCAGATAAACATTGATAAATAAATTGATCTAAATACTCGTACCTTGAATCATTTTCGAAATTAGATTTTTACAATTTTAAGTTTTTAAAAATTTTGAAAAATAATTTTATGAATTATTATATTTCTTTTCTGAACAAATTCTAATTATATAACCTAGAAAGGTATTGGTAGAGCCAATTAATATATCCTACAATAAGATTCCTTCCACATTTTTACAGTTTTGAACGCCTTTTCCAGAATTTAAAATTAGTTTTGTTAAATTTTATGCTTTTTAATTGGCTTCACAACTTGATTACAAATTATTTGTTTATGGTTCCTGAATAGCATTTGCTTGTATATAAATAATGAGATAAATTTGTGATTAATGAAAAATTGATTAATCGATGCTATAGCCTTGGATGAATAAAACAATTCAGTTTCTAGAAAATTGTTTCGTCCCAGTGAATATTTTCCTTAGTTTTAGTGGCTTATAGTTCATTTAAATTCATCTACACAACATACAATTCTATGTGAAGGTGTATTCCTTTATGAAAGCTGGGATTCTCCATTTCTGTGAGGAAATAATTTTTATTTCAGCATATATTTAAGCTAATTAAAAGAATCATTGATTAGAAATATGTAACTGTCATTCTGGGTAGGATTATTATAATTCCCTGAGGGTTTTAGAAGAGGGATGCACATTGGCTGAAGGAAGCCTTGAGGTTAGCCTCTTGGCTGGGTTGTCTGTATGGTTCTTTCAATAACCAAGTATGGTTCTTCAATAAAAAGATTGATCGTCCTTTCTTATTTTGTACCCTTTATTTTCCTTGATCTTTTCTTTCTATAGATTTAAGTAACACCTACTATATCTGTTCTAAGGTTGTTGGTTACCTTAAAGCTTTTGTCGCATTTTTCCAATCTGATTGGTAACTGTATCTTAAAACTAATGGGTAAAATGTCTGTTGGGTGTAACGGATTTTCCTAACTCCTAAAATGCTTATACAAATATCATGATCAAATGAATTCTGATATTCTTTGTATAATTTCCCTCATTACAATTAATACCTTCTGGTGAGTTAGTAGTGAATATAGAATATATCCGTACTTTAACTCAAATCACCTAATCCATGTATTGCATTATTGGGTAGGGAATGAATTCTTCAACAGAATAAAAAAATTTTGTAGTTATAATCCACTTTTATTTCTTTATTAAAATTTTTTCCCAGCTACTGCTGTGTGTATATAGGCAAATGCAGTTACTGCTACTGGCTTGCCAGGCCTGACTTAGCTGCATTGTAAATGTATTGGTAAACATTAAGTCTGGAACGCACTCAAGTTGACCATTCACGTAAGGATGTGGTTAATCGAAACCCAACCACCAAAGAACACCGGTATCCACAGTTTAGCATTCAAATCTATATAAAAGCAGATGCCTTTATGAGGACTCTACTTTTAAAAAAATCAGCTGATTTTGCAGTAAAGAGTTTAACCATCAGACAGGCTAACCCAATGGGGGATTTTATATTTATAAAGATCTGTTTTTTCAGTCACAAGACTGTTTTCTACTGTGCTACCATCAGCTGATGTACAAAGCCTGAGTGCATTGGGGCAAGGGGTAGGTCTAAAGAATTATTATGCAGTTATGTTTTTCTTCAGAAATATGTACTACAAACATCAGCACACTAGTTCAGTGAAAATACAATATAAAATGTTGAATAAGTCTACATATCAGCTATGTTGTGAATTTAATCAATTTGTTTTATGGCTAGACGGACGCCCTACTATTGTTGACTTTTGTTTTTATTCTTTCCTTCCATATTTTACCGTTCCTGTTTTATGTATATTAAAAGGATTAAAGACTTACTTTAAATTATAAAAATTACAATTTGGTGTTTTACAGACTCAGCTGTTATTAATAAATATTCCGTTTCATCTAAAGCAAAGTGCTACTTAAAATTTTCTTTGTGCATGTAATATTTACTTGATTTAAATAACGTAAAATGCATTCATTGACTTATCATTAATAGTATTTATTTTTTTTAATGAATTGAAAAACAATAAATTGTATAAAATTATTTTATTATTTGCTCTATCATTATAACAGACTGATTTTTGCCTTTTATTAAAAAGTAGATAAAATACGTACCGAAGATATTATTAAAAGATGATGATAAAATATTTTTATTGTAAACATTAATTATTTTATTTACAGTATCAAATTAAAAAAAAAAAATTATTTAATTAATTTGTTGTCTTATTGATGTGATAAGTTTTTATTTGTGTAATAACTTTAAGTGTTTTTTATCATTTGTCATTATTTCTAATAGTCTTTGTTATCTTTACAGCTGAAGCTAGAAATGAATTCAAAGAGATTGTCAATACTCTGGCGACTATCGTAAGGAGTGATGAGGTATGTAATATTTGATTCTATTCAAAATTAATAAAAATATTTTTATTAGTTATTGTTATGAAACTTTAAAAAGATTTAATTATAAAGTATATAAATTTTTAATGATTAATTGTACAAATTGTTTTATTCATTGTAATTAATACTGATATGTAATTATATAGGTCACATCTGTGCAGTCATGATACAACTGTTTTTATGATCTTTTACTTTGTTAAGTGAGAAGTTTGACAATTCTTAACATGGTGAAGACTCAAATTTATTCTAGTTTATTTAGATCATTTTAAACTCAAATTACAACATAACAATAAATAACAACCAATTATACTTGTAGATGTTATAAAATCTTATAAAGGTAATGAATACTTCTCCATTATAAAATTACAACATAACAACATCCCGGTCTGGCGTGGTATTTTTCATATGCAACAAAATTCCATTTCCTTACTCCCACGTACAAGCTTTTCAAAATCTAATATATATAAAATTCCAATTAATATTTTATGTATGATTTCTTTGCAGATTTATAAAATTAACTCTCTTTATAAAAACATTGCTGTCTATTTTAATAGCTATAACCATAATGTTTGCAGGCAACATGACATGATTTACTAGTTATTCCCAAAAGTGACATAGTTACTCTAGAATCTATTCCAAGTTTACTAAGGAAAGCGAGGAAGTAGTTCCTTTCTTTCTTTTTTTTTTTTTACCCTACCAAATACATTGTTGTTTATCAGTAGACCTAACCCATTGAAAAGTAGTTGACATTCAGCCCTATAAGTAGTACATTCACTCCCCATTTACCACATAGACTGGTTTTGAAGTGATATTTATCTCAGAGAAACTCTGACTGGTGACAATTATACTTCACATGTTTTACACAAATTGTAGCCATAAGTAATTTAAAGCAGTACAATTAATGTACACCTTTCTGTTATAACATTTTATGCATTACTTCAACTTATCAGGAGGATATTAAAACTGTAAAATATAAATATTCAACGCTGTTGTTTGTATTTTCCCTGTAATTGATTTTTATTTCTTAATAATGGCAATTACAGGATGATACTCAATTATAATTGCCTAACCTTTTTTTTTTTGAGATAAAATTTTTAACACTTGAAATATTCCAATTCATATGGAATTCAAGCCAATAACCTTCTGGATGAAAAATAGAGACTCTGGCACAGAGGTCAACAGATCTCTGCGGGAATCTATTCAACTTTAAGTCTGGCAGTTGTGGTTGAGAAATGTCAGACAAGTGCATAATATATTCTGGATGTGTAAAATTATAATGAGAGAGTTATAACTTTAACTTGATTGCATCTAATACAAATTAATATTCTATTTTAAATGAGTTAAATAATAATTAAGTTTTTTAGAAAAATCTTCGGTGTTTAATTATTTTTATTTCTATAATAGTAATTAAAATACTGATAATTAGCAGTAAGAATTTTTGTTTTATATTAAAAATTTATTCAATTTTATATCATAAGCCGATCTACTTGGTTGAGTGGTAGTTCTTGGCTTTTCATCTTAGGATCCTCGATTTGAATCCCGGTCTGGCATGGTATTTTTCATACGCTACAAAATTCCATTTCCTTATTCCCATGTACAAACTTTTCAAAGCTTCTGTGGTGAATTAATTCATCAAACAAAAATTAAAATCCGATGGATATGAACTCAGTTTTCAATAAATAACTGGTATTTATTTTATCTCTTCATCCTCATCATGTAAGAAAAAAAAAATGTAATTTGCATGTCAATAATTAGAAATAAAAGAAAATGTAGAATGATGCAGTTTCCATTTTGTGTAGGAAGTCATTATATAGCTTGAAACAGGTTTTTTTTTTTCCGTTGAATATGTTGCCTGGCTGCCGATCGCCACATGTATTCAGTTAGATATGAATCCTTAAATAGTGGTGAGCTATGCCCCCCGATGTTTTTTGCTGTATTTTTGTTTTTTGACTTTAACTTAACCTTAATCTTAACTTAACCTTGTAAACTTTTTTTTCTTTTTTTTTTTAACCTCCAGAACCACCATTAGGTTATATCTTCAGAGGATGAGATAAACGAATTGTAGCGTGTATGAAAAATGCCATGCCTGACTGGGATTCGAACCCAGGACCTCTGGATGAAAGGCCGTGATGCTACCACTCGGCTATAGAGGCTGGCTAACCTTGTAACCTAAGTAACTTAATCTTGACCGCCATAAGCACCATTTTATTAAAATAGTATTTTCTTCAACATAGGTAGCAAACGAACCTAATGTTAAAGTCGCAGCGCACTGTGTTGAGGTGGCGTCCATTTAATCAGAAAGTACCAAATATCCTCCATGTGTGAGCTGTTCCATTGCTTCTGTTCAGCTATTTGCCCAATGTGAGCGAATAAATCCTTTTCATAATAGAAGGTTAGAACATAGAAAGCTAAAGCAAATAACCAACAAGATGTGGATGGCGTTAGTAAAATGATTATTGCTTAACCTTTCCATGTAAAAAGTATTTTCATACTATTTAAATGTTTATTACTCTTCAAGAAAGATATAATTGCACAGCTTATTTTTGAAATTGGATACTTCTATCCATCACACCATTGTAGGTGTTATCATGAAGAGTTTTCCATGGGGTTTTAGTTTTTAAAAGAAATAGGAAGTCTGGCTTTCTCAATAGGCATCTCAGCTTGTAGTTTGGCTTTTCTGGAAACCCTAGATAAAAAATCCCATCTCTGGACAACAAAATCTCCTGTAAACAAGAGATCCCTGTAAATAGAATCATTACTAATCTCTAAGGATGCCACAGCTGGAACAATATCCATAATAATAATCTTGTAAAGAAGTGATAAGGAAAGAGAGGGCAAAGGAAAAAGACTGACTCAGCCACTGAGATTTTTTGTGTTTGTTGTTATATAAAGTCTTGCTCATGACTCTTTCTAGCATGAGAGAAGTTGAAACAGATACCACAGTTCAAGATCATCTATCCATTATCTGTAGGTGTCTTAAACGCTCTTTTAGGTAAATTCATTTTTGAAAAGTTATTGATTGGGTCATTAGCATAAAAAATGTCATCAGCATAGACCGACTGATAGAATCAACTGCACCCAGCATTCTTAATTTCTGTGCTTAAGGGAGGGAACTTCTTTATTGATTTCGACATTGGGTTTTAACTTATTATCTTACTTCCTAGCCTTCTGTTTCTAAAATGTTACTATATAAGAAGTTCCAGGTGTTTTTGATATCAGGTTGTAAGGGATGTACTTTAAATCTGTTATTAATTTTATACTCTGTTTTATCTGTTAAGTAATATATTACTTACATTCACTGGATACGCTTGATGCTAGTGTGTTAATGTATGAAATCCCACAACCAAACCTTGATGTTTAATTGGATTTAAATACATTTGTTACGGATGGCTAGTTTTTAGTTAATGACACTTTCTGGTTTGTCTTAGACTAAACAATACCAGTTGTTGTACTCCAATTATTATTGTGGACTGTTGTCAGGCAGTGTAATGTAGCTCTCACAGCTGTAATACGTTTATATTTCATTCATTTTTCTTTTTTTTTTATTATTCTATAAGACATCTTTTGTTTCTTAATTGCTACTTTAACATCTAATTTATCAGTGAAAAAAAAAAATTGGCCAAAGCATTGTCATACTTTCCCAGCAAGTGATCCCAAGCTGCTCTATCTCCTTACCCATTTGTGGTCCTGAGTCCAAATTTTAATAGCATTAATTGCCTTGTTTAGCAATCGTTATATCAATTTTAGGTTTTTAGTTCAACTAGACCAGAAGTAATTTAAATCAAATCTATTTCAGATAGATAGTGTATTCTCTGTCTTTTTTAAACATGTATGTACATCTTTCATAAACCCCTGTATGGACACACACACACACACACACACACA
>JAAAKQ030270726.1:0-10616 GCA_010016005.3 Zanna intricata | reverse complement strand
ACACATCATCCTCATTCATCCTCTGAAGTAATACCTTACGGTAGTTCCGGAGGCTAAACAGATAAATAGAGAGAGAGAGAGAGAGAGGGGTGTAGTTTGGTAGTTGGGGTTCAATTAACTACACATGTCACGAACGGTCGGCGTGAATAAGACTAGGCCTTTTATTTACATTTCATATCTATCAAACTTATCTCAACGGACCACGGGTATGATTATTGTTCACCTGTTCAACAGATTTCATAGTACACATTAGGAAAAGGAAATAAAAAATTGTACAACATTACTAGACGGAGTTCTTACAGACACCCTTACAGGTTTTTACCGTAAGGTAAGCACGGTAGAGATTTAAAAGTACCAAAAATCAATACTATTCTATGTACATAAAAAAAAATTCCATAATTTTTGTAAAATTGAAGTGTAATCTTCTACAGAAGGTTTTATATAACATTACGTATTTAACATACTGTCCCCGTAATAATTTTTTTTAATTCTCAAAGCAACAACAGGTTTACGTAAATTAACAATCGCATTATGATAGATGAATTTTTTTGTAATACTTTAAAAAAGCCAAGCTTGACTGAAATTCGAATCCAGAATCTTTCTTCCGCATGAAAGGCAGCTATACTACCGTTCTGTCATGCACAGGTCGACGACTGCCCTGTACTGTGGGTACTCGAAATTTGTCAAGTAAAATATTCAAAAATTCATTTACTTAAGATTTCTTTTATCTTATTAGCCGAATTAGAAACATATATTATATTTTACAGTAGCCATGGTACCAAAAATCGAAATTTAATAACAAATCACATCACTTTTAAAAAAAATATTAATATATAATAAAGTATTAATATTATAAATAAATAATATATATTATTTATTTTTTTTTTTTTTTTAAGTAGAATTTATATCTATTACTGACGTCAGAAATTTCAGTATTTTTAATTCACATTTTATAAAAATACGTTTTATCTATTATTATCTAACAATAAAATAACAGAAAAAATATAATATGGTCACTACATGACTTCCTTATACGCTTATAAATTACATATACTCATTTTTTGTTGAACTTCATTTAAACTTATTTCATTTGAAAATGAGAAGATGATAAATATAAAAAGGAAGAATAAATTAATTAAGAGAAAATGTTAAATATAAAGAGAACGAAAACGTAAAGATCAAGGAAAGAATAAAAAGATTAAGAGAGGATGATGAACATAAAGAGAAAGAAAATTTGTAAACTAGAGAACGTGTATACAAATTAACATCAGAAGAATTATAAAAAAACAAATAAACGAAACGATGATCAACTCCGACTTAAGGAGAATATTGTCCGACAATATCAGAGGAGTAATGAACTAAAAGATAAGAATTTTTTGCGATTTATTAAAGATCAGTCATGAATACCTCAGTATATACTACTGTATATTGTTCTTGTGAGAGTCTATTTGTCAGTCACTCTGTAGTTAACTTTAATGTACATAAAAATAAACTTGAATTATAAAATCCAAAAACAATAACCATTATAAATGATCATTTTCTATTAATATTAAATAATTACATGTTTCACAAGATCATTTTTAAAAGTACATAGAATTTTATTTCACCAATAACTTATGATTGTTTTTCATATATACATTTTATTGTTATTATTGAATTATTACTTATTGTAAATTTCATTTTACAATCACGGGCTAATAACAATTATTAAAACATCAATATATTTAAATTAAAAAGAAAAAAGGGGATGAAGTCTGATGCAAATCGATGTGCCTTCCCTTGCAAGATCCAAATATTTCATTAATTCAAATTCTACTTGGAACTAATGAAAATAAGTACCACTTATGAAATTTCGTTGAAAAGCTCTCAATGAGGGTTTACTACTGTAGTTAAGAAAAAGTCCCAAATTCAATTTTTTTTTTTTGGATTTTGTGCTTTTTTTTGGATACTTTTGGTTCAATCGACTGCAATCAAAAGGGGAGATGCACAACTAGATGTTACTACAATCCTAAATTCAAAATTTCAGTATCCTACGGTAATCGTTTTTCAGTTATTAAGATACGTACGTACAGACGTCACGCCAAAACTAGTCAAAATGGATTCAGGTATGGTCAAAATATTTCCAATTATTATTTGAAAAATTTAGTTTTGGTGTTAACATTGCAAACAAATACGGATTGCAAATATGGATATTTCTGTTGAAATCTGAAAACCGAAATTTTCCTCGATTATAACACTTCCTTTCATTCGTACAAGGAAATAAAAACAGTAAAAAGTTAATCATATTATTTATTAACTTTTACTGAAATCTTCCATTTTTTTATGTCAAAATAAATAAAATTTATCAATTAGGAAAAAATTATTTTATTAAAACGTAATTTTGGTGTGATATTAAAATAAAATTGAGATTTTTCAGAATATTAGACAAAATTTTTGTTTAATGTATTTTATGAATTCTATATTTTTTAAATTATTTTTTTATAAATTCATAAATTCAACTTAACGCGCTTAGGCTTATCGTAATATCAAATGCCCAACGTACGGGGAAAAAACAGCAAAAAAAATAAAATCCGATAAAAATTAAAAATTAAAACGTTATTACTACTTTTAAAAGTAAGCTAAAGATTGTCTTTTGTTAAGAAATTTCTTACTAAGCATTGATGTAGATGACAAATAAATTTAACATAAATTTTATACTCGTCTAAGTGACTATTTAAATTCTTAAAAAAAACTTTCATGATATTATACAGAAGAAACTTATTACAAGACCACCAGTGAAGGTACCTCTACAAGATAAAAAAAGTATCAAATGAATTGTTGGAAAAAACGAAGCGCCAATTTTTCCCTTAAAGTCTAATGAAAATAATAAAAAATTTCAGCAAATAACTGTTGGATTTAATAGTATTTAATGAAGAGTAACATCGTAACGACGAACTGGACACATAATTCTTAAATGAATTAAAACTTTAATTCGCAACAATTTTTTTTTTTTTTTGAGTCATGATAAGATTGACTTCATGGAATTCTACAGTTTCTCTATGTTCTGTTTTGATAACATTTTAATTTTAAAAAATTCGAAAAAAGCCTGAAATTTAAAGCACAGTCGCTCATAACTCGAAAAGAAAAAGATATTAAATTTTTTACAACAAACGTACATTTATTTTTCCATATGTAATCACCGTTTAAAGCAACACATTTCTACCAACAATGAACAAGTTCTCTACGTCCGTCAATGAAGAATGCTGGCGATCTTTCGTTGATCCACGACCTCATTATGTTCTTCCGTTAATATACGTGGTGAAATGAATACCCTTAAACCTCCAATAAATGAAATACTTCTCTAATTACGAAATGAAAAATGCAGTGGGGCTAATCGTCCCCCTGTTATACCTGGTGAGTATAAAGGTGACGGAATAGGTACAAATTTTAACTTCAAAAGAGCCTAGGCGGTTGCACGCGATAGAAGTGTAACCAAGTACTACCATGTTGCAGAATTATAGATTTCATGGATTGTGAAAAACGACGTACTCGTCTCATAAAGTGTTTCAATTTAATCTCTCCATGTATCACAGATTTACATTCTATCCGCTTCCAAGTAATTAATCACTTAGTTTTTTTTGGAATCTCAGGATACTATCAAAGTATCTGTATTCCATCTTCTGCTGGTTTTCTTCTGGGTCATGTTGATGAGCCGACATTACAAGTCTATCGTCAACTGACGGTTGACTTGTAATGTCGGTCCACAACATCACCAACCGGTACCGACCTTTAGTCTACCGTCACAGTATTGAAATTGAAGTAATTTTCCTCATCGCGATAACGTTTCAGAAGCTACTCACAACATTTTTTGGTTGTTGTTTTTATTTCTTTGAGTTTGAAATTGGCTCGTAGCAAATAGATTTTACGATAGCCCAATGTTTTGCAATACGTGCCCTCGTTATTCTTTTGATATACCTATCTGGGTGGTGATGCGTTGTTATGAGATGCGACAGTCATTTTGAATCGATAAAACCACCTTCTTTTAATGTTTCTCATCAGCTGCAGAAACCGGTCGATAGTTGCGAGATTCATCCTCAATTTTTACTTTTACGGCTTCTGATGCAACAGTTTATCACTGTAAATGGCTTTTAGATGACGATGAATGTCGCTAGCGTTCACTTTTACGGTATTCAAGTACCGGAAATCATAGTTCACCGTGTAAGACCCGTTGATATAGCAGGTATATTCGACTCCACAACAATGGCAATCGATAGAAAATGAGCGGATTAGCAAATTTTAGAATGTTAGTAGTAGGGGAACAAAATTACAAGATGGTAGCAACTGTTTTCGCTTTGTGGGAAACGTTGTTTTCCCGTTACCTTTCAGTGTGCGTTATATTTCAGCGCCCTCAAGTATGTACTAAATCTTTTATCCTGAGTTATCTGTAAACATAATCTAATTGTTAATTTCCACTTGACTTTATACCTTCTACATATCACGATATCACCAAATCTAAACCAGGATATTTTAATACGTAACCTGCTAACTTATTTTTTTCTCTTTACAAGATTCAATCACAAATTTCTCGTTTTTCTTAATCGTTGTGAAGACTTTTACATTTACATTATTTTATCAAATCGTCTTATTTTCAATAGCCTCTTATAAGACCCATTTCCAAGGCCTTTATTCTTGTTCTATTATCCTTATTTCACAATAATAAAGCCCTACACTATTCACAAGTATAATAAATAAATGCTACTTAATAAAAACGTAACGTAATTTTTTTTAACTTTTATTGTTAACACAATATTCGATATTATCGTTAAAACGGAAATTAATTAAAAAAGTATTCATATTAGAAAAAAAACGATGTGTTCAATGCAATTAAGCGAATAACAAAACAATACATATATATATCCATTTACCTATACTGCTTCGATATTAACTAGGGCAGGAACTTTACTTCTGACACAAACTAACATTACTAACATTACTTTCACTAACAGTGTACTTTACAAACACGCGCGCGCGCGCGCGCACACACACACGTATATATGAAATGACGTAACGGATCTAATTTATATTTTAACAATATTACTGTAACACTACACCAACTATGTAATAATAATTGTTTTAAATATAGAACGACAGAAATTAAGTACGCTATTAAACGTGTATATGTTTCATTTAATACAGTTAATTACTGAATTATGCGTTACATTAACTACTTTAATCGACCTAATTGTTAATAACTTAGTTATTCGTGTGCGCACGCACGCACGCGTATATACGCTTAACTCAAAAGTAGTTTTTGTATTCCGTTAAGAAATATGACAAAAATTAATATATCAACAGTAAATAATTACATCATAAAAAATAGCCTCTACCTAAAAAAAATATCATTTATTCAAAACTTATATTAAACTACATATTATGAGAGAACTTCTTGTTACATAAATATGTAAAATCAAACAAAATTTTTTTAATTATACATATAAACAATATAAAATAAAATAAATAGTACAAGTTATATAACTTTTGAAAGGGCAAATATCTTTTGATAGAAATAAGTAAGTTAAAATAAAATATAATAAAATTAAAGAAAATCGTTTTCCAAAGATTCTCTTGTTACCCCTGGAATGAGACTAACCTAAGAGTGAAAAAAATAAAAAATATTACATTTATATTTTATTGTACTTTCATGAAACTGAGGAACAAAACTGAATTTTAAAAACCGTTACAAATTTAAATATATTAATATATATTTTAATATTAGAATATTTATTTTTCTACAATAAAGCTTATTACACGAATTTCCTACGTTCAGATTGCTGGTTAACTTAAATAATCTTCTTTTGAAAACTGAACATTTTTAACTTTAAACTAAATTTCATCAGAGCATTTATCTGCAAGCAGTCATAGAATGAATGTACTTTTAATATATCTATAATTTTAAAGCTTTTGTATAGAGGAAAAAGGCAATTACAACAAAAATGGAGTATACCAAATAAAATGTAACTGTAACGTGTCATGTATAAAACAAACGAGACGAAAATTCAAAACAAGATTTAATTAACGTACAAGCTATTATAAATACGAGAGAAAAAATTCAAATTGGGCAACACATTTGATAGAAAATGGACCTAATGAAATCATAAAATCCATAAAAACATCACATTATTCAGAAAAAAGGAATATCTGAATATTCTAGAAAATATGGAAATACTCAAGCCAAAGTTAAAATGTAGGAGATAATTAATGGACAAATGAATATTCAATTCGATTTAACACTTAAAACTTTAAAATTATTAAAATAAAGAATCAGAAGGATTACGGCCAGGAAAATGTACAACCGTTAAAGCGGCAGGGACAATGCAGAAGACGCCATTACGGATGGAGAGTGACAGGAGCTTAAAATCGCAATTTATTCGACGACTCCAACATAGGAAGACGCGCGGTTTTAAGAGTAGTTTTGAAAATGGTGGTACGAAACAAGCGTCAACTACGGATGGGCAGGGATAACACTAGAAAGGGCAGAAAATAACACTCAAATCAATAATTTATTTTGTATAAATCATTAAATGGAAGTTTTTTTTTTAATAACTTCATTTCAAATAGTGGGCTAGGAGGCTCTAGCAGTAAACATAATTATCAAAATACACTTAAATTCGTTTAAATAACTAATAAACAAATAAATAACTTCACTTTGTCTAGTAAGATCGCGTAATCAACTTTCTTGCCTGTTGGTAAGGTCTATTACGCGAATTTTAAAAAAAAATATTTATTTTATCAATAATATCGAAATAGAGCCAATCCGACGAAATTTAAAGAAAATGTATACAAAGGTACAAACCTGCAAACACAGAAATTATCTCTGCGAGAACGACCAATGGAATGAATTACGGACAACATTGGAAAAAAAGTCACCGTGTTATATTTTGTATGGCAAAATATTTGTCTACAAAATACTCAAATATGTCATGGAAATAAGCAAACTTTTATTATTAAAAAGAAAGTAAAAAGCATACCAGATGATCATAAATTATTCAACGCATTTTAGGCTTTATTAAAATAATAATAAAGCACTATACTTACACGCAGGTTTTATCGTTTAACAGGGAATTTCAAACAGTTTTGTTAACACACATTAATTTCAAACAAGTTCCACATGAACACCTTTTGTGGCATAAAATGTCTAGCATCTACACAATATTCAACTTCACGTTAAGAAAAATATCTGGAGTTATTCCAAATTCCAGACCAAACTCACCTTCGATTCTTTTTAATTCATTGATGTTGACAACCTTCACTGCATACAACTTGTCTTCGACAAATGTCGAAAGGAAGAAATCGAGTAGCGTAACATCAGGAGATCGAGGTGGCCAAAGTATTGGTCCATCACGGCCAAACACACGTTGAGAAAACTGTTAATGTAGGTAATCCGTAACCTGCAAACCCCAGTATAGTGGTGCGTCATGTTATTGGAAGTAAACGTTGGGTTGCCGGATGTTCAATTTGTGGTATACTCCTGTAACATGTCAAGATAACTAGTGGTTGGATCGGCGAAGAATGGTCCGATCACTTCTTAAGCAGTCATCGCGTTAATTTTAGGGCTATCTCACTCTCCCAATCCGACAATTATGACTCCCAATCACAACGTGACCAAAAACAATGAAATTAGCTTGGTCATAGAAGATTATTTTTCTAAAAACACATTATCTTCGTTCACTTCACCAAAAATGTCCAAGGCAGAATTGTAACGGTGTGGTTTATCGTCAACAGCATGTCCCGACGGAATTTTGTACGCATGAAGTTTTAGACGCTTGTGTAGAACCTTCACGATTGTCAATTTACCCGGGCTTCTTTGAAAAGTTTCTCTCATTCGATCCATAACTTCCGCGGATACGGGAGGTCTACCAGCACCTTTATTCGGGTACTACAATTCCTGTTTCCTTATAGTGCTGATATTAACGATTAACTGAGTATTTATCACGAGGATACAGCCCTACTCCAAACGAAAACGTTTACCATTAGCAATAACTGATCCGCTTTCATGAAACCATAGAGTACGCGAATTGCATTCTCCTTTACGGTAGCTATCGCTCAAATGAAAATCTCCCGTCATTATATCGCGCCGGCGTGTTCACTCAACACATCAGGAACTCTAATACCTATACTAATGTTTGGAAAAAATCAAGGGCGCGCTATACTGCAATGTTCATTTCTTTATCGACCCCTAAAATGTGCTGAATAAATTTATGTTCAGCCTATACATTGTTTAAAATGATTCACCTTTAAATTAGAAACGACATATAACACAAATATTTTAAAATTTACTCCAACTTTTTAATTTATTTTCATTTTGCCTTTTTTTTTAACAAATTATTTTATTATTTATTTTATAATAACTGAAATTGAAGTGAATTGAAATATATTTTTTTTTTTGTTTTGTTTAAAATATTGGTATAGGGCCTGTAATAAAAAAAAAGGTTGGCAGGTAACCTTTTCACCTTCAGATAAAAATAACAAAAAAAAAAATACACAAAAACAATGTAAACAATCTGTTAAATTAGTTAAATTACAAAGAACTGTGGGGATATATATATGTATATATTTTAAATAGAATTTTTCTACCTAATTTACTTGAATTTTCTCATGAAAATATTTTGAATAACAGAATGACTTCTGGTTACGTTATCATAATACTTAAAAAGGGAATTAATTAGAAATATATTTCATTTTGTTCTGTGAAAATTCTGTGAAAAAAAAAATTGTAAACTTTAATGCAACATCAGATTACATTATATATTAAAAAATTATACAATAAAAATATCGGAAAAAGCGTCTATGACATAAGCACAGATAACAATCTAGATTAAAATAGAAATTAATTTTTGTATAATTCATACGATCTGAAAATCGTTGGCTAATCAGAAACCAATCTACAAATTATTTTTAGCTTACAATCGCTATTATTAATTTCTAGACATAATAATCAGGCGGAAAACAATTTTGTACTGTACATGTGTGTCCACGCATATACACGTACACATGCGTATAGAATAAAACAAAAGACAACCAGGCCACCCATTGTTCTTTCATTCATAATTAAGTTAATTGAACGTGTGTTTAATGATGATAGACAAGGACTAATCCACAATAAATTAATGAATTCAAATGAGGCTTAAAAGGGTACAAAAATAGATAACCACCCGATATCCAATTTTACATTATTTAATTGAAAAAAAAAATTGCAGCACAAAAAATACAAGCTAGTAAAAGCAAAAATATAATAATAGAACAATAATTGAAGTAACATCTGCCCAAACTACTATTAACTTAAAAAAAGTAATACTAAAAAAAACATGCTACATTAGTTGTATTAAACTTGCATCAATCTGCGCGAGCGCAACTAAAATAAATGCAATGCATTTCAACATGTACGTGCTTACAAATACATGTATACATATGTATATATATATATATATTCACACACACACACAAAACGGTAATATGTGGTAGGTCAGTGACCCGACTCAAGTGATTGTGTGTGTGTTAATGATAAGGCTACACCGACATTCATCACCGTTCGTTCAGTTGCCATTACTGCACATCATCAAAGAAAAAAGCACTACTGCCAACCTACCGGAAATAATAATGATCTATGTTCATATACATAAATAAAATCATATGAATGCGTGAAAAGAGGGGTGGTAAATAATTATATTGATGCTAATCAATGATTATTCAGAGAAAAATATATTTCAAACATTAAAAATAAATTAGCGGAACCTTTTATAATAATAAACAATTAAGAGTATTGTTATCATAGAAATCAAAATAACAGACTTTTCAACTTTGTACTGTTTTAAGATAAACTAAAATTTTATCCATACATTCTTTAGAACGGAGCAGCAGAATACATTTTAGCACATCTTTTACGGGCGCGCGCACACGCACACCCCCAAAAAAAAAAAAAAAAAAAAATATATATATATATATAGAGAGAGAGAGAGAGAGAGAGCGGATGTTAACACTACATTAGAGGAAATAATATTACAAAAATTATTCAACATTGTTAAAAACTTATTGTATATACACTGTATACAATATATTATTGTCATACGTTGCATGACCTTAGTAACTGTGCAAAATGTCATCAATAGGCAATGTCAGGAAGTACGTTAAATTATTACACCCGCACCCTTAATATACTCCCGTTCGGAGGGATGTTTGCAAAAGTAATGGTGGAATATTGTATTGTCGTCCGACCTTAGTAACTGAAAAATTTCATCAATAGGCAATGTCAGGAAGTATCTTAAATTATTACACCTGCACCCTTAATTTCCATCCTTCATTTATCCCCGAACAGGGGGATTTTTGTAAAAGTAATGATGGAATACTGTATTGTCAATGAAATTAGTAACTGCGCAAAATTTCATCAATTGACAATGTCAGGAAGTATGTTAAATTAAGAATGAAAGATCTAAGGGCAAACATGTAAAAAAATTATGAATTAAAGAAAAGCAAGTAAAAGTTACTGGCCCAACAGATTGGTCTACTGGTTGGTTGAACTCGTTATCGCAAATCAGCTGATTTCAAAGTCGAGAGGCCTACGGTTCAAATCCTAGTAAGGG
>JAAAKQ030270704.1:0-10616 GCA_010016005.3 Zanna intricata | reverse complement strand
TTATCATTATTTATAATTTTCATCAGGTGTTCTTTAGACGATATATGTTACATATAAAATAATAAATTTAATGCAAATAAGTAATATTGTTTTAATAATCTGTTAGGAACATCTTCCTAGCACTTCATACCTGATAGTTATTTAACTATTATTGCTTTCACAGCAAAACACACTGCAAACAGATCTGTATTTTCCCAATTGATCACACCCATGTTTTCTATTGCAATGTTTTTAACCACTTCAGAAATTAAGTATACAATCATTCATTTCATTTCAATGTATCAAATTGAAATGTTTTATAATTTATGTTGTAATTTTATAAGCCATATTAAATAGTTAAGCACTAACATTTTTTCATATGTTATCAATGTAAAAAAAAAAAAAAAATAGATGGTAAAGTTTTAAAAGAATGGTAGTGAAAGAGTGTCTCACTAGTCTGACACATATGTAACCGGATTATAGTATTATAGAAAATTGTCAGATTACTGGATTTTGGTTAAGAAATAAAAATTCTAGAAAAGCTCACCACATTTATTGATCCAATAGCTTAAACTCAATTCACAATAAAAATTAATTACAAAATAAAAACTTTGTTGAGGATTAAGTTACTGTACTTGTTTATTGTCACTATTAATTACTAATAAAAACATTTTTTACTGTATTATATTATTACTATTAATTTATTTATTCACTAAAAAACTATCAATATTGGAAATTTAATGTAGAACAGAATACAGTGGTAATCAAAAACCAAAAAGAATACACCCCACAAATGGAATATAACAGCTAAAGAGTGGATTGGCAGTTTTTAGGTTTATTGAATTTAATAAAAGAATACAATTAATTAGAGAAGAAATCAATGAGATAGATAAGTATGCAACTTTATTTTTTAAAGTGTAGATAGTAGGATCTAAAACCATGATGAGAGAGAGGTCAAATGAATAAGATGATTCAGCCAAATAAAGAGAATAGAAAAAAAGAAGTTACCTAGCAGGATGCACGAAATGAATTGTCATTATGGATGAAAAGGAAAATGTGGCTGAAGGGACTGGAGGAAAGCAAAGAAACAATGGTAAAAAACCGTATGTTACAAACATATGACTATAACAAATTAGAAAAATATGTTACAAAAGGGCAGAAAGAGATGAAGATTAGTTTCAAACAGACAAGGCAAGCAACAGTAAAGTGCACATGATTTTAACAAATGGAAAAATCAACTACATGTAATTTATATATTGTTGGACAAGGTAATAATAAAATACTTACATTTTAGTGGGAGAACCTAACGCTAAAAACCTATAAACCTACATAAAAAATGTAGGAGCAACAATATTAAGAAAATAGTAAGCATTTTTAAAATACATTAAAAAAAACTACAAAAGAAATAAAGTAAAACAAAATTTTAACAGAATTTAAAAATCACAATAATTTTTCAGACCATCATAACACGTAATACTGTAAATTCTATATTCTAGTTTGAACTTGTCTTATAATCCCACATAATAATAAAAAACAGAGAGGAACAGATGACCAAACAAAGTAAAGACCATATCAACCTATCATATTTAGGGATCCGAGATATAATTCAAAATAAAATAATCTTGGAAATATCCAAGACACTTCACATTAACCTTAATTTTAATATATAATCTGTGGTTACAATTTTATATATATACTGTATATAATATAGTATAAGTATAATATACTGTAGTAACTTCAGTTATAAAAAATTATCTCCTGTATTTACTTACTTTTTTTTTTAAATGATGTTTACATTAAATCAAATTAATCTCTCAACAGTAAATAATTTTTAAAAGTACTAAAAAAAACTTCAATCATATTAAATAAAATAAATAATCTCTTAACTAAATCATAATAGAATTTAATAACTAATTTTTTAAATAACTACTTACATGATATGTTCACTGATAAATGTTATCAAAGAACGTAACAAATGATTCAATGAAGGATTTATAGTAAAAACACTCTGACTTGATAAACTTGATATGTGGGCATTAACTACAGCCAATATAAAACTTTCACCAGGTATTATGTCATTTGCATAAGTATTCTGAAAATATTTTTAAAAAAGCAATTTACACAACAATAATAACACAGCAACAAAATGTATAATGAAGTTTAATGTGTTTTCTATATTCATAAAAGCGAGAGCAAAATATGAAAGTTAAAAAAAAAAAAAATCATTAATCATTATTATATTAGATTTGTTTGCAGTAAATTTTTAATAATTATTTAAACAATTCCTTAACTTAAAAAAATAGAAAATTAATAACAAATTCTTAAGTTTAATATTTTCCTTCTATCAAATGTATAAATTAAATTGAATTTCTGATTTAAAGTCTTAACTGAAAACAAAACAACTTGGCCGAAATAAATATGGTTTTAATACCTTTTAAAACAGATTACTGATATTTACAGTTCAGATTTTTTTTTTTTTATAAATGGTGCAATTTTAATTTATTTGTATTTAATTTAGTAATACAATAATAATTTTTTTTATAAAGGGTACAGATCTAACACTGTCTTTTCAAAGTTCAATAATACATAACTAAAAATTTTTTTTTAATAGTACAAGAGGCCAAACTCCTTTAACAAAAAAATCATTTAACTCTAATGAGTTCAAAATTTTTTTTATACTTCCCTTAAACACACAGGAAAGTTTGTTACATGTAATACTTTTTTCTAAAATAAAAAAGTAGCTTAAATTAAGCTACTAATTAATTAAAGTAGCTAAAATAATGAAGTTAGCTTTCTCTATTTCAATGAACTGAATTCCATATTTTATCATCAAATTTAATTTAAACTTCAGAGAAAGGAATTTAATCTTGAAAAAAAATACAAAGATAATATTACAACTTTTCATTTAAAAAAAAAAAATCAATTATTATTTACCCATGGGAACTCTGTAACATTATTTGCATTCCATTTTTCCAAAACTGATCGAACTGATGATGGTAATAGATTATTAAGAGCAGTCGCAAGTGACTGTGTCTTAGTATTACGAGATGAACAAACAGCCAATACACTACGAAAAGCTAAAAAGTCACGAGTTGAAAAATTCCCTTCACTACCTTCCTCTGATCCTTCATTTATTTGATACATTAAACTCGACCTGAAATCAGTAAAGTTAAAAACAATTAACATAAGTAATATACATACAAGGAAATAAAGCTAATCATAAAAATACCTGTACCATATAATCAATGAAATTCAAAGAGAGAATTTAATATTTTCTCAATAAAATGAAAAAAAGTGTATAGATAGTATAAGGTACATATAATATTAACAATTAATAAAAATATTACAGTAAAATCTGAAGAAAAACAGAAAACTGTGAAGGTGGAAAAATAATATAAAGTCAAGTAGAAGCCTTTCAACACTAAAGCGTCTTTTCATTAAGACGCTTTAATGAAAAGTCTTTTCATTATTTTTGTTTATCTTTGTTAAGTAAAAGTGAAAGAACATACATTACCATACAATTATAGTAGTTTTATTGGTACGTGGAGAGGAGAAAATTCATTCCCAGCCATGTGGGACACAATTTTATATCAGGGCCTTATGTTTTTTCCTAGTAATGCACTATTCTTAAGTGAATCGACTCAATGGCCATTAATAAACATTTGATAGGTTAATCCTGCCTTTAATCCTGTACTAGGAATTCTCACTTAAAAGCAAATATTGTGATGGAATTTTTTGTTAACAGATCAATTCCTGACATAAATTGCACTTCATATTTATCTTCTTCTTGTACTGCAATATTGGCGCATTAAGTAGTTTTGTATAATGAGTGTCGTGCTGTTATGAATTACACTGACATAATTAAAATGAATGCTACCAGTATTATACTGTGTTAAACAATAAATAACAATTATGGTCAAATAGACAGCAGAACATACTGATTAATAAAACAGAATAATTTATATACCTATTTGCAAACTGTTTTTATTGAAATTTGTCTTTTTTTTAATTTTATTACAATAATTTTAAGTACCCTAAATAATTTTAACATATGATCTATATCGACAAGCTAATTAAACTACAATGGTATTTAGCTATTTTACAATCCCATCTATTTCAAACGGTCCCTCTTTAAAGCAGAAAAGTTTAAGTCTTGGCGATTTCTATTTCAGCAAGGTTTTACTGTACTGCATTTATTTTTTTTTTTATTTTTTTTTTTTTGTATACCATCTTAATGTTCACACCTGAGTAACAACAATAATTTTTATTTTCAAGCTGATAGAGCATTTGAAAAACACTAGCTAGTTAGGGATTTAAATAAAAAACTTTCATAATCCTCAGATGCTGGGGGTAATCTTTTAAAATATCACCATAAAATACTTTTTATCTGTGAAAATTAATTAATTATTTATCAGTCCGTCCATTAAATACATAGACCTGCCTATTTATACTAAATGTTTTCCTGACCTCATCCAGTTAAGTGACTGTACAAACAATCAAAATACCCCTTTACAATTACTACATATTTTCAGAAAGGTATTGACCTCTACCTACTACAATTTGTTCCTTTTGGCCAAATGATGAATTCTGAGTTCTACAGAATTTTTTTAAGCCAAAAGCAAGTGTGTGTGTAATATCAACACACTATCAATGAAATATCAACACACTATCATCACACTATATCAATGGTATACTGGAGTTTTGTTACAACTCCAGTATACCAATCTGGTGTATGGCATCATCATGACATACCAAGTAGCAAAAAAAATTACGCAGTTTTTATTAAACAAGATTACTGATCAATCCAAACATTCACAATTAGTCATTACTTCTTTATGACTTGGCCTAGTTCCCAAAAATGGAGTTGAAATGAACCTGTGAAAAGAAAAATTTGATGAAGCTGTTCATCAGGTTTCTCTTGCTACAAGTTTTTTATGCTGAATGAAAGCCAATGTAGAGTGCAACTAAAAGTTGTTTAGCTAAACTAAAAACGTCTTAATACAAACTGATATATTAGTACTTATTGCCCCATGTAAATACTACATTTTATAATAAAAATATGAGTCTGATAATAATAGATTAACAGTAACGCTAAAACCTAAATATATTGTAGGTGAAAATCCAGTTCTTAACAATCTGGATCAATAGTTTAAGCCAGATTGCTTCTGGTCCAAAACAATCTAAATTAAAAGAGTTTTACTGTAAGTAACAATCCTTGAACTGATTTATTCTTAGAGAAAAAAATGCTTACCAACTGCAAGTAAGAATGACTTCAGTAAGACGTAGAATATGAGGCATTAACTCATTTGCAAGTTCATTTTGTGCACCAATTTCACTGCAAATGTCCATTGCCCTATAAAAATTAAAAAGGATTTTAATACTATAAAAAATACTCTTGAAATTCATATTTATATTAAACAGGTATCAGATGACTTTTCATCAAATATCAGACATCCAAATAAATTAATCAGGCATCGTAATTTTTTTTTTAATAATAAAATGTTAAATATCCTTATCAATCTCTATTCCTTTTACTTCAAAAGAAGTACAATACAATACAGTAAAATACAATAGACAAACATTAACACTACTCAAAACATTATAAAAACAGGAGTGTACTTCCAAAAAAATATATATAGATAGATATATTTAATCTATTTCATTTTCATTCACATCACAATAAAGCCAGTCTCCATGGCACGAGTGGTAGTGTCTCGGCTTGTCATCCAAAGGACCTGTGTTCGAATCCCGGTCAGGCATGGCATTTTTCACACACGCTACCAATTCATTCATCTCATCCTCTGATGATATACCTTAACGATAATTCTGGAGGTTAAAAAAAAAAAATCACAATAAATAAAAATGTAAAAATTATTTTGTTAACCTTCCTGTAAAATGTATTGTTACAAAGTTACTAGTGCAAGTATCCCCCACACTGACATTTTTCCATTTTTTAGTTTTCTAGTTTTTAGAAAATCCTGTAATAAACATACACATTAATTTTTTTACACATTAAAAAATTGTTATAACTTTAAAAATAATTACAGAGAGATTATCACAAATTTTCCAGATATCCAGATATCTAGACTGCTTTAATCCACAAAAGGCAATTTAAAAAAAATTAATACACTATATACAAGTATTTTATATCAAAAACTTTAATTTCTATTTGAAAAAAGAAAGGTTTCAAAAGAATTGTATTTTTATTGATTTTTATTTTGAATGGATCTTTTAAATGACTTTTTTTGCAATTAGTTCTGAAGAATCATTTTAATTTTACTAAAATACAATTATTCCATTTTTTATATATTTATCTTTTTATTAAATGAAATATCCACAATCAATGCTCCACTGTATTACAAAATCATGGCTATAAATTAAAATACATTCCCATGGAAATTCTTGTCAAATATACTACAAAGGAACAGGATATATATATATATAAATATATATATATATGTGTATAAATTGTACAATGAAGTTTACTCTGGTTAACTACACTCAACCACTATCCATCACTGACCTATCACTGAAGAAACGTATTTTTCTTCTTTTTTTTTAATTTATATAATAAACAGGCCCTACTTGGTTGTATTTTTCCACAAAGACTGGAATTTAGTAAACTGATAAGTTTCCCAAATGCTTATCATTGAAACATATGCCTCTTTAGGAAACTTATCTGTTTTTTAAATTTAAATCATGCCTTCTATGCTGGGAAAAATTTTTTGAGGATGAAAAATTATTATATAATTATATATACAATAAAACCATGTTTATATAAATTACTCAAATAATGTATAAAAGGTTAAATATGTTTTTACTTAAAAAACAAAATAGTTGCAGGCATTTAGTACATCTTATTAAATTCTTTTTAATGTTAAAATACTTCACTGCAATGTTTATTTTATTAGTTTCTAGGACTAACATGTGTCTGTTTATCTATAAAGATTATGAATATGCACTCATATTACATGTTAAGTTTAAATTTGTTGTCCTGTTAATATCATAAACACAAACACAGCATTGTAATATTTTCATAATATTGTCCATGCTACTTGCATACACATTGGGTATATCGCCAATCTTGTAAACATATATTAATTAGTAAGTACACCTTTTGATATTAAATTATTTTTTCTGGACACATAAATTGTCGATCAGCATCTGGACAGGATGTTTATATAATAAATAATATTAAAAATTAACTTAAAAAGCTTACATCAGAGTGCCAGTAGTTTAGAGCACTTTTTGGGATGGAGGTGTGATTTTGCAAAAAAAAAATTTTGCAATTATTTTTTAATTGTTAACAGATGTGCCTAAGAAAAAAACAAGATCTTAATTAGGTGAAATCTCTAGACACTCCCTGCTCCACAGCCTCAACCCCTTTATCTTTTAAGTTGAAAAGTTAATGGACTCAATGCTTCATATGTAGAAGTAATTTAACCACGTTTGATCAAAATCATTAGTCATGTTGTCTCCACAACTACTGGACAACATAAGGTGATTTAGAATGAAACACTAAATACACACACGTACCCACAAACATCTGGAAAACTTACAGCCAAGTTTTTTTTTTGGTTTTTTTGTTCCTTAGGTGTCTTGTCAAGATCAGTTGAAAACCACATATGCCCAAATTGGACTGATTACAATAATTTCCTTTCTACAGCTATAGCTCTGCTTAACATCTTTGACATTGGAGAAAAAATCTATTGTACACTAAGAATAACTTCTACGAAAAATAATTGTTTTAATTAAAGTGACAAAGCACACTGAATAAAATTAAATGGTTTATAACAAACTCTAGTTTAAGCACAACCTTCTTCAGCAGGACATTAAGAGCAGTGTAATAACACCAAAGTCAAATTATGTAAATAACAACAAGCAGCTAAGATGTAAACAAGTTTAACTCACTTATTAACATCAGATGTATCTGAAGAAGTTAAAGCTGCATCTTCTGATAATACTTGTACTTTAGCAATAACTGAATCCATTAAACATAATTCCATCAAAGTTGGTAATTTTCTTCTTGGTACCATCCAAACTGAAAAAAAGTAATAAATTTTTAGATTAAAATTAATTCTTTAAATTTTTTGGCCTCCCGGTCAATTCTGGTCTGCAATTGTTTTGTTCTAAAATAAGGTACAGAATGAAAAACTGATTTGAACAAAATGGAAAACAGAAAATTGAACAACTTTATCTTTTATCTTTAAATTTCAGTTTTATTTTTTAGAATCACAAGGTAATTCTGACTCAAAAGTTACTGAACCATATATCAGTTGCATTTATGAATCAGGAAAATAAAATTCTAATTCAATTTCAATTTTAACAGGATTTAGATCTTCTTACAGAAGTTGAGCCATTCAAGAATGAGCAATGTACATAAATATTGTTTCATAAATCTCTTAGATTTTTTAAGATAAAATAAAAAAAGATAAAATGCATTACTTACTACTAAAACAAATTACTGAATTACACAACACACCATAATTTTTCTTTTACTCAAATTTTAACATATTATTGGATAAATTATTAATTTTTGTTTTTTATTCTAAGTTAAATGTGTATCTATTAATATAAAAACTGCAAGATCTACTCTATTTAAAATACAACATTTTTTTAAGCAGTAAAGACAACTTTCTCTTGTGCAATAAGACAAGCTTTTTGTTATATAAAATTTTATTAATTAATAATGAAGTTATATTTATTATCTTACGAGATGAGATTTGTTTGATAAATATACTTAATTTATACTTAACAACTTAATTGTTCAGTTTAGCAACCCAACACGTGAAATGCAAGATACTTCAAAATTGCTGAAATATCTAAAATATCTTAACCTTCCAAAAAAGGCTATGCTAAATGCTTACTGTAACAAACTGGAAAAGAAGGCACTAAACAATTTACAAATATAGTCACTCAAATTAATGACTAATGACATTTCAATTATTAGACATTAACCGTCGGTAGTTTGAGGTAAACTGAATAGATAAATGAAAAAAATTATAATTTAAAATAATAAAATACTTAACTCTATGAATTTCTCTACCACAGCATAAAAAGAGACAAGTGAAAAATAAATACAATTGCTGACCAAAAGTGAGAATACACTGATAAAGATATAATTTCTAGTTATTACATATAAAGATAATTTGTTAATTGCTCTTTACTAGCATGTTTCTTCTGTGTTCTTTTTTTATCATCAAAAGCTCTACATTAACTAACAAAAGTGAAAATTTTCATCATTCTATAATAAATGTTTTCTGAAAATTTATTTAATTAAGTATTTAGCAAAAAAAAGTATTAGCATACCATCTGAATCCATTTGTTGTGTAAATGATGTGATTGTATTTTTGGCAATACCAATATCATGTTTTAAATTATTTACTTTTTCTGACACAGTCTTCAAAAGATTTTCAGCATATTGTGTATACATCCCTTGCTTCACCAAAGAATCCTTAAACAAAATTAATAAAGAAAAGTTTTATTCATAATTTTTTCCATGAAGGTAGAATGTTTCTTAACCATAATTGTTAATTCAATGTATGACTAAATAACCTTAAAAATTATATCTAATTACATGTTCTAATTTAAAAAATTAAAATAAAATAATAGTTGTAATTCTCTTTTTGAAATATTTTAATTAAATAAAGCTTTAGTATTTGCTACAAAAATCCAATACATATCTATCAAGGGCAAGGATAAAGTGATACGCAGCTTCTAATTTAAAAATCTTCCAAAGCTTTGAAAGCACTGATGCACAGTATCCAATATGAATATAAAGAGCCAATATAAACAGAAAAGTCCATTGTCATTTAACAGTTATAAAAAAATTCTGATCAAATTACAAAATTTCATCATTTACGTTAAAAAAAAAAAAGAAAAAAAAGTAGTACCTTCATCCAACTGATGAATGTTTTATGGCCAGCACGAGGACCCCATACTAAAGAATGTAACAAAATTGGAGAATGTGATGGACCAGATGACTCTACACTACCAAGTGCAAGTTTATCAAGGTATGGTGTGGATGGTGGCAACTGAAGCAACAACCTGAAAATAATTTAAAATTAATATAAAAACAGTCAATATATTTATGTTAAGAAAACCAATATATTTATGTATTGAGAAAATGGAATTAATACGACAAGAAGACAATTAATATAAACACAAAAAAGGAAGCTATAATCAGTATGTTATAAATATAAAAGAAAATGCATAAGGGGAAATGAAATAAAAATTATAACTGAATAATATTACAGTATAAATATTTTACAGTAATAACCGAAAAATATTTATAGAAAGAGTTCATCACAAATTTCTGACTTTTTAAAAATTTCATTTTCAAATTTCTGAAAATGCTATTAGTTCCTTTTTTATATCTAGATAAGATAATGAAATTTGTAATATTGATAAGGGTTTAAAAGTAAACAATTCTTGAAATTTTAATCATTTCATATCATTAAATCTTTAATCCTGAACATAGTTGATGTTCTTTCATTTTTATTAAATCTTAGTTTTTCTATTGAAATATTCCCACCAATATTAAAAAGAGGAATTGCTGTGCCAATCCTAAATGGAAGTAGCACATTTAATATGACAAAATAGATCAGTTTCTACACAATTAATATGACAAAATAGAT
>JAAAKQ030270693.1:0-10616 GCA_010016005.3 Zanna intricata | reverse complement strand
AAATATAGAATAAAATACTACGTAATGATACATCTTTTTATTATCATAAAACGTTTGATTTTGTCTAAAAGAAAGGAATTTCTGTGTTCATTTTTACGGGAAACAACTTCGTGATCATTTCGAGGAAGAATTTATATACAATTCAACACTTAGAAGTTATTTAAATTTTTAACGCGGTTTAATTTCTGATTACAATAAATAAATAATTTTATGTATTTTGATGGGGAAAAAATGTTTTTCATATATTCGATTTAAGGAAAGAATTTCGAAGATATTCAGTCCTAAACATAGGACAATTTTCATCTATCGCGAACAGGAGTCCGCGATAGATGAAGAAAGAGCAAAGTCCACGATTAATAACAGTCAAGTTCCCTACTTGATGGACATAAAAGCTAATCTAATAGAAAAAAGGGTTTCCACCATTTTCAAATGATACGTAATGCTCTATAGCATACGATAAAGTTATTACGTGGGAAATAGTTTGCTATTTTTTCTGAAGTAATATCTTACGGTAGTTCCGGAGGCTAAACAGAAAAAGTATACGTAATACTTTGCATTCGGTAAACTTCTTATTCCATACTTCTCCATTTCACATCACACTAGGTTGGCCAACTTAAGTATATTTTGAAAATTTAACTATGTACCTGTTGCACCATTTTATTATCGAGTTTATTTTGAATATTAAACGTAAAATCTGTATCTTCTTTAGCGGAACATTTCGTGCGTAAATCAAATTACTTATGTTTTATTTGAAATAAATAACTACGTAATTCTGTTGAAAATCAAAATCGACTTTTTTTTTAATTTCTTGTACGAAATAATGATAGTACTGTGATCACGAAATATTTCGGTTTTCAGATTTCAACGGAAATATCCATTTTGACCATCCCTGAATCCATTTTGAGTATTTAAGGCGTGACGTCTGTACGTACGTATCTCGCATAACTCAAAAATTATTTGTCGTAGGATGTTAAAATTTTGGATTTAGAATTGTTGTAAGGTCTAGTTGTACACCACCTCTTTTGATTGCAATTTACTGAACCAAAAGTGTCCAAAAATGTAAGACTTTTTCTTAACTGCAGCAATTAGCCCTCATTTTATATAATACGTACAGGCGTCATGCCTAAACTAGTCAAAATGGATTCAAGGATGATCAAAACGGATATTTCCGTTAAAAACTGAAAACCAAAATTTTTCGCGATCACAATACTTACTTTATTTCGTACAAGGAAGTAAAAAAATAATTCCTTCCCCATCCTCTTTAATGTTGGCGACAAATTAAGAATCGATAGTTTATTGGCGGGTGTTTTTATTTGGTACCCATTTAATAAATTCAGTTTTAACTTTCTTTTAAGACATCTATTAAATAAGTATTACTTTGGTTTTTATAAATCTACGTTAATATGGGAAACCTAATACCTTTCTCTAAAGTATTTAATAATCCATTTTTAGAATTTCTTTTTGCTTGTCACTTGTGCTACATTCATAGGTTTAAAAGTATTGCGAGAAAAGGCAATTTTATTTATTTATTTATTTATATTTTTTTCTTAAAGGTCGACCTCAATATTTAACCGTTATTATGAACAGGTTGTTAAGATTCAAAGTTATAGTTATCGGAAAAAAAATATTAAAAAGATTAGTGTAATAACACTTATTATTGTTTTTATTTTTTTATTTTTTTTATAACAAACAAAAAAAGTAATAATAATAAACTATTGTAATTGAAAACGATTTATTTCTTCTACATTCTTTAAGTACTTTATGAATGCAATTTCTATTGTTTTTCTGAACGTAAGAATTAAATGTTTCTTTTTTTTTTAAATAAAATGTATTCTTTCTGTGATTAAAGTCCAGTTTGTTAATATTGTTGCAATAAAAAATCACTTAAGTATCATTCTATAGGTAGTGATTATCTTTATACGATTTTACACCACAATCATAATATACATCTAATATTTGGTTATTATTTATAATTAAATAAAGCTTGTTCAAAAGTTGGCATAATAATATTATCAATTAATTTTTAAATTGCCACTATTAAATTTTTCTTAAAATACTTCAACTATAATAATTAAAAACAAATTTATTATGACCTTTTGTTATTGCACCTCAAAATTCATTTTTTTTTTCCATTTAAAAATCTAAATGAAATATTATTACGATATATTTTAATTTTAAAAATATTTAAAAAGTGGAAAAGTTTTTATCATTTATACACAAATATCTAAATAAATTATGTGTTATCAAAGAATATTATTTAAGTTCAAAACTGGTAATCAATTAAATTATTCTTTTCCAAGAATTATTTATCCTTACATTTTAATACTTCGTAATCTGAAACGGTAATATTTATGTGTTATTTATTAGATTTAAAAAGCATACATTGCCGGATAATGATCGATGTTATCATTTATTGATTAATTAATTATAAATACAATCGACGTGATTTCTAGAAAATTCATCCCATACGTGCTGTGTAAAATGATTTATCATAATTAGAAACATTTTTCAGAAAAATACTTTTACGAAACCTGTACCAGGAAATATAACGATGAATTCAATTTTTTTTTTTTTCAATCAATCTTCGGTTTTAGTTTTTCGTTATTTTGTGATATAAAGGGAAAAATTATATACTGTAGACTACTAATTATTCGCTAAAATAATTTATAAATCTTTAAAGGTTATCTTAATTTTTGATAATTGAAGTTTAAACCAAATTCACTACATGCGATTATTTTATCAGATAGTAGCAGAAATTTTATTCATTCGTTCATAGCTCTTGTAAGAGTAAAACTAAAAATTGTTATCCCTGGAATCGAAGTTAAAGAGAACGCGTTCCGCAAGTTGTTTTTTTTTTTTTTTTTTTATCTAATTCCGTACAACCTAATTAATAATGTAAAGATTCTTAAAATAACTACATTCGAATCTATTCACAGGTAATATTTATAAAACATAAAATTTTGATCGGACGAAACGATATAAGAACTGCGATATTATAAAATTTTCATTTTCAAAATGGCCGCTTTTGTTATTTTCTTAGTAAAGAGGGTTGAAATGGAGAGTTGCTTTGGAAGAAGTTTCCATTGCAGTATCACCAAGCGGTCTCCTTTAACTTTAGTTGAGACCGAATCCTCTCATTGCCTACCACTTCTTGTCAATTCTCAGAGAATCATTTTAAATACTTTTGGTCTTACACCATCTTTAAACGTAACGTTTTCTTTTAAGTCATTTCTACTACTACTAATATGCGGTAAAATATTTCTCAATACAATATTGAAAATTTTATTTTACTTTAATTAAATAAAATTATATATTTTTTATCATTTCTGTTGAGATACAATATTAAAAAGTAAATACATACATATATATTTATATAGATACGAAGTAAACTATTACTGAATATTATTATTGATATGATGAATAATAATAATAATAAAACGAATAATCAAGAATATGATTATTACCAAGAAATATAACCGGTAACAGAACAGGTTTTTATAAAAATCTAACAATAAGTGGTTTTTAATGAAAGCAATTTTTAAATGACTTGTTTTTACAACTACCTTTTTTTTTATTACTGTTTGTTTGCAATCTTTTTTTTTTTTATTAAGAAAAGCACTTAATAAATTAAAAATTAAATGTGTAATGCAGATTTTTATTCAGAGAATTTTTCCCTTTGCTTTTATATACAGTATTTATATTTATTTATTTATTTATTTAACCAGAATATAATTACAAAATTGTACAATCATTCAGTACATTCAGTAATTCCGCAGAGATAAACATAACTACCTATTCGCAGTCTGGTAAATAACATTAACCTAAATACTAATATTACATACTATTTGTACAATATACACCAAATAAACTTCTTTTCACACCATCACAGTTAAAAAAAAAAAAAAAAATAAAAATATTACACTGTCCATAAACTTCTACTGCAATATAACAGTATTAGTTTTTACCCATTTCTTTAGTTTAATTTTGGTTGAACTTTTGTTTATATTCAGTTTTTTGTTGCAGCGAGAATAGAGCATCCTTCACAAATTTGTTTTTATTGACAATTTTTAGTAATCTTTTTTGCAATGTTTGCAGTAGTATTATTTTGGATTTACCTGCACCTCCCCACGTAATGTTTTCATAGCTAATAATACTATGGAAAAATGCATAGTATAGAAGCTCAAGAGTTTCCGCTTCCATATATTTTGACATTTTGTATAAGACATATAATAAATATCTTGTCTTTTAAATCACAAGCACAATAATAATAATAATAATAATAACAGACAGTAATGGCATACAAAACAGAATTCGAAGTAATCGTCAGAATTTATTTACAGGTAGATAAATAATATTGGAAACTAGAATTTAGTCCTGTTGACGAAAGACATTAGCATGATCACCAGTCTTTAAAACTTCCGAGTATAACATTAGTCTTGTAGCCTTGAATTAACAATAACATTACGATACATAAGAAAAGTTCTTACTACAAATACCTTTGCTCTTCATAAATAAAACTACCCTAACAATTTATGAATGGATTTTAGTATTATCTCTTTCACTTATAATTTTACAGTAACTCACCGAACCATTTCTTGTTTTCGTGCACTGGAACTACTCGTGACGTAACGTGACCTTATTCGCGTCGAACTTTGTACCCACTAGAAATTCGCTCCTTCCTGACTTCCTCACAGAATACTCTCGTTAACTGACACCTCGCAGAACTCTCCTCGCAGACTCACATCATAACGTCTTGCTAAGACTGATTTCAACTGGTCTTCCGCATTTATACTCCTATATTCTTTACCTGCCGAAGCGGATCCTAGTTAAACGTGCTCAACTAGGAATTAGATCAACCGAGCTCTTTCATTCCCACGCATTCTTAACCTGGGTCCGGTAACTCTTCTTTCGGAATAACATCTGTTTAGGTGGACAGTATTACAAAAGACGATTAATAAACGGGTTTTTTTGCCTTTACTGAAAAGGTTTCTTTTAGCCCCTTTCTGTATTCCTTCCATTATTATGTTTTCCACTACTTTCTTCTTAATTGGTAGGAATCTTTTATACCGGTCTTGTTATTCTATGTTAGATTCTATAACCAAATTGTCGTAGAGGCCGTAATTTTTGTTATCAGTTACTACTGAAAAAGAAAAATCAATTCAAAAGAGTAATCAATATTCTGGACCAGGCTCATTATAGAAAGTGAAAAGTAATTTGCCGTTAGTTTCTTCAGTGACCAAAATATATATCTTCTATTTCAAAATTCTAAAGAAATAAAAATGTAAATGATATTCAGCCTCACAAGTGAAACCATCGATCTGCTAAGCTTAAAAATGGTTGTTGGCTTTAATGGACATCAATTATTTCTCGCAGAGAAATCATCTGGTAACCACTTGCTATTCAGTTGCTTTAAATGCTTAGCAATCGGGCTAAATACTAGGACAGTTACCTAAAGAGATGTCAAACTTAGCTCTTTTGAACCTGCAAAAGCATGCTGTTGAAAAATGCTCTATCGGCAATAAAAATTAAAAAAAACGATAATGACTTGAAAAGCTGTGAAGTTTGATTTTTTTTGGTGTATTATAATTTTATGTTGGTAATCGAATGTTTTCAGTTCTGCATTTCCTATGTAAGACAAGGATTTTAAATTGAATGCGTCAAGAAGTCTTTCGATTTTGTTTATGAAGAGTTGTTTTCTGAGATACATCTGAATTCGGAACACAAATTAATAGTAAAAAGAGAAAAGTTTTATCTAAAATTTCATTCGCACGGACATATTTTTCAGCATCAGCAAATGTATGAAGAATTCGAATTTCAATTTATTTTCATACATACGACAATTGTTTTAATATAAAAAACAAATAATTAAGATATCTATTACTTAGAATAAGTGGTGACATTAAAATATAGGTATTCAAATGAAAGGTTCGAAACCGGTCGCACTTAAACGATACGATTTTTAATAAAAATAGTGACTTATCTTCTGGTCTTTCTTATCTATTCGTAATCCTAATATATTAAATTTCATTAAAACCTTCAAAAGTACTTTAAAAATTCATACTTTTAAAATTCTTTTAAAAATTCCTTAAACATAACGTTACCTGTTTCAGGTATATGAACGAACAAATTTCAACCTGTCTCTTAATTCTATCGTAAATTCCTTTCGCCACACCTAAGTGTGAGGAAAAAAGATTTCCACCTTAAAGTTAAGAAAAACTTCAAATTTACTCAATACAACAATGGTTGCATTTGAAAAAAATTTCACATGTTTAGTACACTATCTTGTTACAATTCAAGCAATATTTTTGTCATACCTTGCTGTAAGGTTTGGTCATATCAAAAATTGTTTCAGACAAAAGTTTTAGTTAATGTTTAGCGGACTAACGACCACTTCAAATCGATTCGGTACTGTGCCTATTAAGGGAGATATGATTTTTTTTTTGTCTTCGAAACCCTATTTTTTCCACTCCCTGTGCCAATGGTTATTTTTTTTTTATTTTACCTCTGGAACCACCGTTAGGTATGACTTTAGAGGATGAGATGAATGAATTGTAGCGTGTGTAAAAAATGTCATGCCTGATCGGGATTCGAATCCGGGACCTCCGGATGAAAGACCGAGACGCTACCACTACGGAGACCGGCAATGGTTGGTGACATCAAATAAATTTACTAAGATAAGTTTTAGATCCTTACCCAAAGAATAGTAGGAACGTTAAACGAATTCAATATTTTACTTAATAAGAAAGTTATAGACATATTTGGTTTTTTTCGAAAGAGCCCCCCTCCCCCGTTATTTCCACTTCCATGGTTCGATTTTTCCCATTAACGAAGTCGACCGAGATTTTGGGTCGATATTTTATGTATCAATTTGAAAGTGATAGGGGGAAAATTACGGCAGTTATTGTGTCTACAAGAAATTAACAACATATATAAATGTATCTATAAACTATTGAACTGATGGTGGTTTTGGGGTCTGGGGGATATGAAAAGCAAAGATATGTCGAAAATTTCCGGAAAGCGAATCATGATACCTATTAAAATAGGTAGCTTTTTTATGAAATCTACCGAAAAGAAAACTTCTACCAAAAAAATGAAGTCATATTATCAAAAATGCTTCCAATAATAATATAAATAATAATAAAGAAATTAGAATACTTTTTAAAAAAAATCACTATTTTGAAAAGCGATTATCAGATTGAGGAACGACGGTTTTAAAATTTTTGCTACAGAGGGAGAATTTAATACAACACTTCTAGATAATGGATCTGGATCTGAGAACCGGTTGAATGGAGAGCAAAGAATAAAGAAATGTGTACTAGAGAAAATCGTTGAGTATCCTCTATGAAGAGCACGTTTTGATATCTCGTTTAAACTGGGAATAATGATATCCTTTTTATCAAGAAATATGATAAATCACATATAGTGTTTTCATTCAGTAAGCTGTAGCAGTGTACTAGGAAAATCATTTTATTCAAGACTTTTATACTATTTGTTACAATTCTCCTTAGTGAGATGTTTTCGTGTTTTTTAGAGTTTTTATAATACAGTTCGTCCATCACTTGTAATTTTAATATCAGAATAAACTTCTCCCCACTTCTGCTCTTTTTCCCCTATTTTATTTTATTAAAATAGGGGATCTAATTATCTTAATATCTAAGATAATTAACCTAATTATCCTTTTTTTATTGTCACATTTCATTTCCTATGTTTTATTCCTACTTATTTCCAGAGAGAAATGTTTTATTACTTGTAGCAAAGGATTCATGTAATTCAAATTTATTGTTACTCGTGTTTGATTTTTGACAAAACAACATCTCCTTTAGAAAATCTTAACATTACTTTTTCTTATCGGTCGAAAAGTCCTTCAGATCAAGTCGATGTTATCCTTCAGATCATGAATTACTTCTTCATAATACAAATTGAAAAGCATCGCTGACAGACTTCATTCATATCTCGCACCTTTGTGAATCAGAGCTACGATTTTTTTCATTTTTTACTCTTATACGGCTAATCGATTTTTAAAGACTATATTAATCCTATTTCCCAATATTTTAAAGTAATTTATATGTAAAAAACATACAATTTTACCACATTATTAAATATAATTCATGACAGATCCTTGGAATTGTGTATCGAATGAAAATATCGAACTTAGCTAAACGAACCGTTCGGTCACATGCTCACTAAAGTGTAGCCTTTTTCCCTGCAGAAGAACATATGTAAATCAAATAAGAGTAAGAGACGCTTTTCGGTCGCTTACTGTTTGTAATAAATTCAGTACCTCTGATAAATAGAAGGAACAGTAGTCTAGGAAATTTCAATAACGAATAGGAAAGGTGAGAGGCTAAAAGTAACGTGCATTTCATACCATTAAATTATCGATATGTAACAGAATAGTCAGCTCGTTGAAGGCGGCAATGGAAAGCCAATTCATTCCTCAATCTCTTTAGGAGACCGAATGTATGTTTGTTGTTCTTGACAATGATTGACGCATCTTTAAATGGGACTGAAGTCTCAAATCGGGCTGTTCATAACCGTTACGGTTAAGATGCCAAATATTCTTCGTTCACAGGGTATTTGATTACATATTTATTTTTTTAAATTTTTTATGCTGAAATTGTATTATATTAGGATAATAATTATTATATTTTCTGTTAAGAACAATATAATATCTGTACTGAGTACTGGTTATTTTCTGAGGATCATTCTTTTATTGTACGTTGACACGTTTTGGAATAACTCCATTGTCAAAACTTATTGTATTAGTGCGTTTAAATTTCTGTTAGTTTTTATGCAACGTTTAGTCAAAGCCCCTCCCTTTATTTGACGCCATATAAGGTATGACGTCAAATAAAGGGAGGTAAAGGGAGGAGCGTTGGCTAAACGGTATATAAAGACTAACAGAAATTAAGAAGTATCAGTAAAATACGTTTTGACAATGGAATTATTACGAGACGCGTCAACAAATACATATAATAAAAAAATGAAGCTAAGAAACGTAAACAGTATTCAGCACATCTGCTTTCAATTGGATCATCTACTAACACTTTCACCCTCTTGATTCTGGTGACTCGAAGTTCTTCTATCGCTCACTCCAGATCAGAGGGATCGGGGAGTCCCTGTGCTTCATCATCCCAGCCCATCCCTGCAAGCAAGGACGGACTACAACTATACAGAAGGCTGTCCCCTCCCCCGGATTCCGTTCATTGTCAGACAAACCAATGTTCCTCCTGTTTTTTGTGAATTACGTTGGTGATCCAACTGCGAGTTTTTTCCTGACTTGCCAACATCGTTGTCATTACGTCCTCGGAGGTTTTATCCTTCACATCCAGCTGACGCTTCATTTCCTCCCAACCATGACACTTCAGGAACACACGTTCCACCGATTCGACGTCCCCACAATACAAATAGTTGTCCCAGGCACGTCTGTTGAACCTACAGAGATACTTGCTGATTTGACTTATCAGTTTAAAAAAAAATTTTAATTAGTCTTTAAAGAGTTAAAACAATTTTTAAACAGTCGGTTGGATATCAAACCATCGCAAAATTAATTATCAAGTATTATTTTAATTGTTATATATCATTTAATTTTCAACAGCGCACATTGTTGCTATCAGCTTTATTTTTTGACTCATTAGACATTCAACGAAGCTAAATGGTGCAAACTATTTCACACGTGTTGTATGTAATAAATATACATTTCCAAATTTAATCTAAATACTTATACTAGAGATAAAATAATTTCTTACCATAAATAACTACCTACTTATCGTATGTAGTATTTAAATTGCTCTTAATCTGCGATAATGAAAAAATCCATAAATTTGATAAAGTTTTATTGTTGACATCCAGTTTATTTTCCGATAAACATATTTTTATTGTAAAAAAATACTTTTTGTTATACGATCGAATTGTTAGTATTAAAATATATATTTACAACTATTTCCTGTGAAAATCCGTTTCAATGATAGAAAATAATCCACAATTAATAATGATGATCTGTTTGGTAAAAACCCTTTTTTAATAATAGATTTTTTTTCCTTCACGTTTTTATAAATATTTCATATTGTTTTATAAATATTTTTTTTTTTTAACTGAAATTAATTATAAAAATATAAAAAACAAATTTCTACTGCAGTTATTACTTTAATTAACCTTCTGAAAATACAGAACATAAAAAAATAAAATATCAAAAAACCAAAACGATAATTTTTTTTTTTATAAATTAAAGACATAATTTTATAAATTTGAAAAACATCCTTCTAAAAAATATTAAAAATTTTTATTTTTTTCATAGTTTGGCAATAACAGGTAATTTATAATTAAGTTTTTTTTTAACCTCCGGAACCAAATTAAGTATATCTTCAGAGGGATGAGATGAATGAATTGTAGCGTGTATGAAAAATGCCATGCCTACCGGGATTCGAACCTGGGACTTCCAGAAGAAAGGCCAAGACGGTACCACTCGGCCTCGGAGGCCAGCCATAATTAAGTTTAGTGTCTAGCATTCGCCGGCCTCCGTGGCCGAGTGGTAGCGTATCGGCCTTTCATCCGGAGGTCCCGGGTTGGAATCCCGGTCAGGCATGGCATTTTTCACACACGCTACAATTCATTCA
>JAAAKQ030270671.1:0-10617 GCA_010016005.3 Zanna intricata | reverse complement strand
AACATTACTTTTACTTATTACCTAAAACAACAGAATAGAGCGTAAATAAACAACTCTATGACAAATTAACTGTTAAAACCTACTTCGGGTCATATTGACCCGAATTAGTATTATACATTAGTATAAACTACAAATATGTGACGAAAAATTAATATAAAAAGAAAAAGAAAGTTGTATGTAAACTTTTCATTTGGAAATACAAAGTCATAGAATCAGAAACTTATATCATTAATGGGAGGAAAATTATAAGTAAATAAACATTTTTTCGGGTGTATATGACCCGAACAGAACAACAGGATTAAATTTTGAGTTGCTGTTTAAATATTTGTTTCTTTCAAAAAAAGTTTATTAGAAATAATGTTATATCTCATAAGTTTTCTTTCATTTTTCAAATTTTATTTTTGTTTCAGATAGATTTGGAAACTGGGTTTTATATTTATATATTAGCTGGTCATAAGATTTACTTGAAAAAATCACTTGAAGAAACTGGGTTAACTGCACAATGTCGTTAGAAAGAGATTTCGATCATATTATTGATGTATCATCACGTCAAAACATACATGGAAGAAGTTATTGTAATTTATGTAACTGTGTATTGACGTTAGGTGAAAATTCAGATGACTTTATTAGAAATTTTAACATACATGCTAATGGTAGAAAACATCAACATTGTAAAGTACTTAAACAGTACAATAATTTTAATTTTTCATCTCTTAATAATAAATTAATAACAGATGAAACTGAAAACAATGTAGAAACAGATTCATTTGACTGGGAGAAAGATTTTGATCATAATAAATTAAAAGATCATGGAATTTTAATTAATAAGAATAATAATAGTGTATATTGCTCTTTCTGTAGGGCATTTTTACCACAATTATCCAGTAATATTAATTCTAATAAATATAATATTAAAATACATATTGAAGGTACAAAACATATTAAATTAAAATTATTTAACATCTGTGAAACTGGTAGTAGCATTACTAGTAGAATTGATGAAAATCTCTTTAACAGTAACAATACATCAAAAACTTTTAGTACTAATAAGATTGTAAATATTACTTCAGTTCCCCGTACATTTGAGTGGGAAAAAGATTTTGATTGCAATAAATTAAGAAAAGATTATGGAATTGTAGTTAATCAAAGTAATAATACTATATATTGTTATTTCTGTAGCAGTTTTTTACCACAGTTGTCTGATGATGTTAATTCTAATATATATAATATTAAAACGCATATTATGAGTAAAAAGCATATTAAATTACAGTTACATAAAAAAATTGATGAAACTAGTGGGAGTAACAGTGACAGTACATCTAAGAATTTTAGTAGTAATGAAATTTTTAATATTACTTCAGATCCTTCTTCTTCTTATGATAATCAGTTAATAGGTAGTAAAAAAAATATTACTTCAGATGTTTCCTCTTCTTATGATAATCAGTTAGTAGACAGTAAAAAAAATAAGAATAATGATGAAAGAATTGATGTTGTGTTAAAAAGTTTGAATGAAAATCTTTTATTTAATAGAGATTATTTAACTTATATAAGCAAATTAGAATATAAATGTTCATTATGTAACTGCAATATTAGATTATATGACCATAATAATAAAGTTTTGTTACACCATTTATATAGTAGTGAACATTTAACAAAATTAAAATGTATTGAACCTAAACATTATTTTATATCTGTGATTAATAGACAGATTAATAGACAGAAGTTTGAATCTGTTAAAGTTATTACTTCAACTCCCACTATTACTATTTCTTGTGATAATCAGTCATCAGATATTAAAGATTTTAATGGAAGTGATAAAAAAATTGATTTTATATTCAAGAACACAGATGAAAAAATTATATTTAATAGAAATTATATAACTTATATAAGCAATTCAGTGTTTAAATGCACTCTATGTAGCTGTGATATTAAATTATATAATCGCAATAGTAAATTTCTCTTAGATCATTTATATGGTTACAAACATATAAATAAATTACGTAAGGTCAATCTATCTTATGCTATTATAATGACTTCCAGCAAATTAAATTTTTTTAGTAAAAAATTTGCTTTTAATAAAGTAGAGGTAATAAAAGATGATTATATGAATGAATTAAATAACATTACTACAGGTAACAAATATAAAAATACCATTAATGAAGTAGGTATGGAATCAGATAGTGACTATGAAGAAACTGATAAAAAAAATACATTATTCTTAAGAAATTTGTTTTCCTATTTTATTCCACAGAATTTACAACCAATTAAAGATTATATTTCATGTAATTCAGATGATGATTTTTTTTGTTCTGTTTGTAATGATTACTGTTTGACTGAGGGTTTGCTTAAAAAAAATATTAACTGTGTAAATTTTAGTAAGATATTAGTTGATCATTACAATACCGATTTACACACAATGAATATGCATTACCAGTTAAATTATATTGATAGATCTGATTTTGTTGATAGTGATTATTATGATTTTCTGATAAAATTATTAAACGAGATACCAAATAGTATCGATTATTTTAATATTAATGATTTTATTATGATATATAATGATATTGATATTGATGTATTTAAAATTAAATGTAAAGCTTGTTCAACACTCTATACAGTAGATAAAAATGAAACATCAGTTTTTAATAATAATGTACTATTTAAACATATTGTATCAAATTATCATAAAAATAATTCAGTTAGATTTAATGACTGCAATAAAGTAAAGAATAATTTATTTTTAATTGATGAAAATAAGAAATTGCTGAAGAAAGAAAAATATGTGACTAAAGATGTACTAAGGTTAATTGAAGATGAATTTGAAGATGATAAAACATTTTTAATTAGTTATAAAAGTAAATTGAATCAGTTAGTTTGTAAAATTTGCCTTTGCAAAATTTACTTCTCTAGTGATATAAAAATTGCAAAGATTAATATTATTGAACATTTGAATGGAAAAAATCATGAAAAGTTAAAAAAATATGAAAAAATAAATCAATATGATCCTATTTCAAGCAGCAGTAAGGGGGATTTAATGGAGGAATTTTTGAAAAAAAAGTGTGAATATCGTGGTCAGAAGTTTTGTGATATGTGTGTAAAAGAACTGAATTATGATGATAACAGGATGCATTTTAAATCTGAGAAACATTTTAGAAATTGTTATAAGAAGGGAGATATTTTTCTTTACCTTTGTAAAAGATTTTCCATTAAAAATAAGGAAATACAATTAAAAACTGCCACTAAAAAAACTATAAGTAAAAGAACACCAACAACTGTAAATACAATGATAAAAACAATTTTCAATGAATTTCCTTCTAACTTATTTAAACATTGCTCTGATATTATAGTAAATAATCATGATTCTAATTATGTTTTATGTAGAATTTGTTATTGTGAATTTAAAATCATAAATTATAATAATTTGAAAAATACTATTTATTTTCATATAAGTTCACGACAACATAATTTAAATTTTGATGAAAAATTGTTGTCTTTGGTAGATATATCTAGTTGGTAAAAATATTTTAATTAACATTTTCATTAATGTTTTATAAATTTTTTTAACTTTAATATCCAATGTGTAGGGTTTTAATAATCATGTTTATATTTTTCTTAATTTTTTTTCCCAAATTGTATATAAGAATTAGAGCAATAAAAATTGTTTTAAAAATTCCTGTTTATAATGAATCCATCTTACAGAAGATGGAATGGCATTTTCCACTTCACTTTGCTAAAATGTAGCAACTACACAATTTGTTGGATTATTTTTCGCTCAGTATTAAAATTGAAGGGGATTTATTTTATTACTTTTTAACACTTTAATACTTTGAAGTAATTTTATATCAATTTTTACTTCTGAAAATCTTAAAAGTTAAAACATTGCCAGCTTCTGTAGGCATTTTGGACAGAAAAAGTGGTCAGTTGTTTTTACCTACTTGTAAAATATTTTTTATCTGATTCTAACATCCAGCCATCCTTTTGTTATCTTTTTAAATTGTTCTTGACCAATCACATGAGCCCATTTGATAAAAATTTCAAAATATTATTTTCAGCTTGTAACAAGCTCTTTATTATATCCAGAATGAAATCATAGTAATTACTTTTTGTATTTACATATTTTTTTTTATACATCTAAAAATTCATTCCCCGATGGGGTGTCTTATTCTTTAAGACTTCGGGAGTTGGCATTCCCACAGCCCTACAGCTTTTCTTCCCACTACTCACTGAGCCACAGAACACTTAACACTATACACATACTCTACACCAAGAACACTACACAATTTACAACATATAAAATCCCACAACAACATTCTACACTACTTCTTACACATACACTCGGTGATGTTGCGACACCTCGAATCGCAATCGTAACCCAAGGTGGGAACTATCCAAAGGTGGGCCTTGCTCTGCATTGTCGGACGAGGATAACAATTCGGAAGAGAACAGTATTTCTAATAGTGATAGACAGTGTTTTAAATATAAGAACATCAGGTTTGTAGTTCTTCGAAACAAACAGGAAGGATGGCCCTTCTAAGGTCTCCCCTTTCCTAATTAATAAAGTTATTAGTGGATCAAGCGGTTCCCCTAAAAATATTAAGAAATTACGATCGATTCTGATACATACATAACGATGAGCAGAGTCGATCTATCTTACGTCTTCGCAATATGGGCAATATTAATATAAGTGCGGAATTCCATAGAACTCTTAACACAAGCCGCGGAGTAATATTTTGCAGAGACCGGAAATGGATGTAAAGGAAATAGCTGATAAACTTCGAACGCAAGATGTTGTAGAAGTTAAACATGTAATGAAACTGCAAATCGAAACGAGAACTAACATCATCCCTTATACTATCTTCCAATACCATCTGAGAAGATTAAAGTAGGTTACCTGTCGGTTCGAGTACGACCATACCAAACCCACGGCGATGTCTCAAATGCCAAGGATATGGTCACAGTACATCTTGCCCAAAAACGGAGATCTGTGCACGATGCTCGAAGGAAGGAATTTGTATCTCACCCAACTCTGATTTCAGTAGTCTAGAAATATCTGGATGCCAAATTCCATCACCGGCGTTAATAGTAGGCGACTTCAATGCCCACCATACTTCCTGGGGTTCAAATCTGTGCTCCACTCGAGGAAATATGATAATTAGAGTGAGACAAGACTTGGACCTTTGCTTACTGAATGATGAATCATACGTATTCATGTCCTCATCGCCTGGAACATTGAACATTGTCAAACATCAATCTTTCCTTCTCTCCAGATTTGTACCCTCGCCTTAATTGGTCTCCTTGTGACGACCTTTTCGGTAGCGAACATAGGCCATTTATCACACGCTTTGAGATCGAACGTTCGGTGAATAAAAGACCACAAAGATGGATTATCGAAAAGGCAGATTGGAATGGTTAACACTGTCTTTTCATCACAGTATGATGATTGTGCAAACGCCCTAGATGAACTTTCCTTCTTTACGTCTCTGATACTAGAGAATGTAAGTAAACATATTTCGCTAACATCTGGAAACCCTAGACGTCCTTCCGTTCCGTGGTGGAATGATGACTGCCAACACGTCATTAGGAAACGACGGCAAGCACTGCGGAAATTTAACCGCAGACCAACCAGTGAACATTAGATTTGTATCGCAAAGCGATAGCGGAATGTCGACTCGAGTATTCTTAGACTCTAGTAGGAAATACGTGGACACCATCTCACGTACCCACTCCCACGTCTACTGTTTGGAAAAAGATCCGTACAATCTGCGGATCCATTACAATCCATTCTCGGACTCATTCATGAAGGTTAACTCATAATAAAACCCTCCTCGGGAGTGGCAAATAATTTGGCAGATTGTTTTCAATCGGTTTTCCTCACCTCAGCATACAGTGAGGAATTTCAGAGACAAATGGAATTATTAACTTTTAACCTTGGTGATTTAAACACCCCTTTTTCTTTTGGCGAGTTGTCACACACACTTAAGAACTCATGTGACACCCCCCGTGGATCTGATAACACTCATTTGAGCATGCTATCTCATCTTTTAATTCGATGCTACAACACTTATTGAATATCTGTAATAATTTATTCTCCTCCCAAGTTTTCCCTTCGGTCTGGTCAGAAGCCATTGTCGTACCAGTTCTTAGACCTGGTAAAGATAGAGCAAGCCCCTCAAGCTTCCTCCCTATTTCCTTGACAAACGTGTTATGCAAATTAATGGAGAGAATGGTGAACCGCAGACTTACGCGTTGTTTGGAGAAACATAACCTTTTATCTCCAGAACAATGCGGTTTTCGACAAGGACGGTTTCCATTGGTCATTTAGTTTTATTGGAATCAGCTATCCAAAACGCTTTCCTTTTCCGCCAGCGCCTCACGGCTATCTTTTTTGATATCAAAAAAGCATATGATACAGCCTGGCGATGTGGTATTCTTAACACGCTTAATGAATGGGGAATCAAGGCCAATATGCTTGCATTTATTCAGGGATTCTTAAATGACCGAACATTCCGTGTTAGGGTTGGAGATTCTCTATCATGTAGCGTCATCTTGGAGAATGGAGTGCCTCAAGGAAGTGTCTTCAGTGCTACCTTATTTTCTATAGCCATCAACATGTGTACAACCACCAATTTCATGTTTATTATTTGTTGATGATTTTATATATATATTGCGTCCCGTTCAAAAACCACTGCAGAGAGATTACTACAGATTACAATATCTCGCCTTGAAGCTTGGTCTAAGGTTACCGGCTTTACTTTTTCACCCGAGAAAACAAATGTGTAGTCTTTTCTCGGCCCGGGACCCTTCCATTCTGCAAATATTTCTAAACGGAGAACTAATTACTGTCTCTCTTGACATCATATTTCTAGGATTAGTTTTTGATAGCCGCCTTACGTGGGTGAAACACTTCAAAGAATTAAATGTAAAATGTTCTTTTAGATATGCTTCGAGTCCTCAGCAATAAAAATTGGGGAGCCGATCAGTCAAGTATGATACGCTTTTACTTTTCCTTATTTCGTTTCCGTTTAGATTACTATTGTGTCGCCTACTCTTCAGCGCGTCATAGCGTACTTAAAATGCTGGATGCTGTACATCATTCTTTCTTTCGGCTTGCCACAGGAGCCTTTAAATCAAGCCCCGTCGTAAGCTTGCTTGTTGACTGCGGTGAGCCATCACTTTGGGACAGACGGGACCAACTTTTAGTATCTACTTCGCCCGTCTCAAAGGACAGCCAAATCATCCTGCATTTAACTCTGTTCTTGGGAATCCTAATTTAAGCAAATATGAAAAACCATCCATGTTGTACTGCTCCTTTAGGAGTCCGAAACCGTCGTCTACTGCACCTTATAAATGTTGGCATCCCTTCCATTTTTCCAACATATCCGTGCTCTTATCCTCCGTGGAGAATCAATCTTCTAAATTTCATATTTGACCTGACGACTTACAATAAACAATCACGCCACCTATTGTCTTCCAGCAAATGTTTCAACATATCCTGTCGAAGACAAACGCAGATGCAATAGGTACACTGATGGATCGAAGCAAGACGATACTGTAGGTGCGCATTCGTAGTCAATGATAGAACATATATGTTTGGTCTGCCCGGTATCACAAGTGTATTTACTGCTGAATTATACGCAATAAATAAGACTTTAAATATCATTAACCCTATCTACCGAAATATTCTTATTTGTAGCGTATCCTCCAGTATCCTGAAGTAATGCCTCCAGTTAGATCCCTAAGTGAATGTTTTTCATGTGTAGTGTTGTTGTAAGTCAAAATTGCGTTGCTGCGAGCAGAGTTTTTAGTAGGAATTTGATCTCCAATCGATTTTGTCACTGCGTATGTGGCATTCAAAGTCACATGGGCAGTTAGATTAATTAGAGTAGGCGCGGAGTTTCGTGCTTCGGCGTTGCGGTTATATAGCTATAGGTATAACTGATATGTAAGCTGATATGTAATCAGTACGAAGGTCATTCAGACGACTCCCGGTAAAGCCCCTCAGGGCTAGGAACTGGAAGGGTGGTGTGGCGGCTGGAATCGACACTTGGTGGGTGTCTTCCCCTACGGGGGGTTGGGATGCTACAGTTAATAACAAACTGCGGCATGTTAAAGATCCTGTGTTGGCATGGGATTCCTCATGTAGAAAAACTCGTTGTGAGGAAGTAGTCCTCTGTCGATTGCAGATAGGGCATATGAGAGCTACCCACGGGTACCTTATGTCAGGAGAGAATCCACCATTGTGCGTAAGATGCGATTGGACGCTTAACTGTGCATCATATCTTGATAGACTGCATATGTTATGCGGCCTTACGTCACAAATTTAAATTACCTCAGAATATTCGCCATATTTTAAAAGACGACAATACAGTGATAGATAGGGCTCTCAGATTTCTGCGAAGATGGAACTGGTTTTTATGCATACATTTTTAATGTCAGATATTTTAAAATTAGTTTTTCTGAGGCTACGTAACTTTTGATTTGCCCCCAAATTAACTGAATTGGGTTGAGCTTCATAATGATAGGAGGTAATAGAAGCAAAGTTTTACCAATGGATCTTGCTAACCATTAGTTTCATACTCATAAAAATTACTTTTAATGCATTTAAAAATCACTACTTTTGAACCAAGCCTCATTTGATATTATTTTCCTTGACACACCAAAATTTTTCTTTTTTTATATCAATGCTAAGGGTTGTTTTCCAAGACAACCGAATTATGTTCCAGAAGAGTTAACACGTCGCTAAATTTCACAAAAGACGTTCATCTCGTTATAATAGTCTTCTGTAAATCTTGAATTATTTTTTTGTTTAACCTCTCGAACCACAGTTAAGGTATATCATCAGAGGATAAGATGAATGAATTGTAGCGTGTATGAAAAATGCCATGCTTGACCGGGATTTTTTTTTAAGTGAAGTTTTTTTAAGTCTTGGCCATCATCCCTGCCAATTAAAACACTTTCCTGGACCCGTTTTTTGTATTTTAAATTCATACGTTTTAACAATTTACAAAACAATGTTCAGAAATCTGGTGGATCGTTATCGTCATTTACAACTCTTAACACTGTTTACTGTGAGCAGTTCGTTTCGAAAATAAACTTCGTGTACTTTTTTACGAATCGAATTTTTATCAGTATCGTAAACGTTTTCTTCATTTAACTGGCGCGGGGTTTTGTTTTCTTAAGAGACCCGAATTCATTAGTAAATTTATACTCGTGAATCACTATGCACACTGAAAACAGAAGTTCCACTTACATTAGCAATTTTATTAACGATATCCAAAATAACGATGGGATAACGATAACGATGGATTACTCTACAATTCGCTTTTGTAAGCATTTAAACTGTTAACCCGCACGACTTAGGGAATAAATTTTTTGAAGGGATATCAATAATCGTCCACTGTTATCCCCTGAATCGGTATTAGGTGTAAAACTAATTGTATAACTCAAGTCGTAAAAACACATATTACATTCACGTGTTCAACTTAAAAAATTTGCATTATATTAACTTTAAATAAGAGAGTAAATAAATAAATAACAGAAGTGCAAAAAGTTTCGGATCGTCATTGGCAAATTTGGAAGGTGGACTCCAGTTTTGATGCATCATTAAGGCACAACTGCTGTGGGCAGGCTGGTTCCAAGGGAGAACGATCCGGTACGAGAGGAAATCGCTCTCTAAGCTCCAACATTGTTTAGCATGGAGAAACCGATGGCGGCTGGCAGTAAATTGAATTGAATTGCAGAAAGCTCCGGTAGAGATACTCGGAGTATTAAACAGCTTACTTTTGCATGATCGTATTCTCACGAGGTGGAAAAACTCCAGTTGGTTCTTTTGTGTAAGCTAGGAAGGCCAAACGATTACATAATCTATATGCGTTATAAATTCTCTATGTAAATTGTTTGAGAAATTGATTGATAGCAGGCTGAGGAACGAGACCAACTCTTAATAGAGGTTTTCCTTCCAATTAGACTTCCGGAAGGGACGGTCGGCCCCCGACGCAGTACAATGGATGTCTCATCTAGTCACTGAGGCAGCAAAGGACTTGGCGTACCAGACACATCCCGGTGGTTGTATTACTAGAAATTAAATATGCCTTCAACTCGGTGAAATGGAGAACGGTGTTTGATGCTCTGAGGAGAAAAGGAGTCAGTAGAAAAATGAGAAGACTTATCCGGCGTTATGTAGAGGATAGACGGCTATTGTATAATTGCACAGATAGTTAGTCAGTCTTCCGGATCACATGCGGTATCCCACAGGGATCGGTCATCAGTCCCATCCTCTCGAACTTAGTGTTCAACGGCACAATTCGTTTGCAGTACACGATGGGGGTTGTACCGATTGCATCTGCTAATGATCTGGCTTTTGTAATCTTGGCATCGGACTGGAAGAGGCGTAATCTTGGCATCATGGCTAACGAGGCGATTCGGAAGCTGCAAACCTGATTGGCGAATCAGGGTTTACTCATCGCTGCAAAGAAGACATCATTTATCTTCATGGCCGGAAGACGTCATCTACCTCCTCTATATATCTGCATATGAGACAGGCCAATGGACGGACCCGTACGTAGTGGCCAGTCCGCTGATCTTCGAGTGCCTGGAGCCGTCATGACCGCTGCTTCC
>JAAAKQ030270637.1:0-27665 GCA_010016005.3 Zanna intricata | reverse complement strand
CCATGCCTGACCGGGATTCGAACCCGGGACCTCCGGATGAAAAGCCGAAACGCTACCACTCGGCTACGGAGGCCGGCTATGAAAGTCCTGGCTTCACTCAAATAAGAAGAACGTTCGCCGAACTTTACTTATCCTCTCTACAAAACCGCTTAAAACTTACCGGTAGCGGGCGAGTAAACAATATTTACGACCGGCAGTAAACGATCTTTACTGCCGGTCGTAAAGATTAGGTAAATGATTTTTAAATGGTGGATGTTTTTAGGTAAATGTTATATACCTATAAAAGTTTTCCCTGAAAGAGTATGGATGGTTAAAGTATTTGTCTCTATAATTAATATACTAATCGTCCAAGTCCCTAGGAATTAATACCGGTAATAAAATAAAACACTATCACCGGAGAGAAAGAATTCGCAAAAGCCTATTTTGGCCATTCTTGTAATAGTTCCTTAAAATCTCGTAAAAATACAGCATTTATTGAAATAGATGGCTCTCGGTATCGACTAATAATATAGTTTCTATTTGTGAACGAGAACACGATAATAGTAGAAATAAAATCCCTTTTATTTTTAGGCGGAGGTCAAAAGATTGGCGAAGGACAGATTTCACCGGTGTTAAGTAGGGGATAAAAAATATTTCCACCTTAAACTTAAAAAAAATTTCAAATTTACTCAATACGACAATTGTTGCATGTGAAAAAAGTTTAGCATACGACAAGCCCTAACTTCTTACAATTCCAGCAACATTATGGGCATCCCTTGCCTTAAGGGTTGATCATATCAAAAATTGTTTCAGACATGAGTTTTAGGTAAGGTGTAGAGGACCAACTACCACTTTAAACTGAATCGTTACTGTACCTGTTAAGGAAGGTATGATTTTTTTTTGTCTTCAAAACCCAATTTTTTCTACCCCCTGGGCCAATGGTTGGTGATATCAAAAATCTTCACACAGATAAGTTTTGGGTCCTTATCCAAAGAATAGTAGTAACTTTAAACGAATTCTATATTTTACTTAATAAGAAAGTTATAGCGATATTTTGTTGTTTTTTTTTTTTTTTGAAAAAGCGCCCCCCCCCCATTTTCATCCTCATGGTCCGATTTACCCCATTAACCAACTCGAGGGAGATTTTAGGTCGTTACATTTTATGCATCAATTTGAAAGTGATTGTAGCAAAATTATGGTAGTTATAGTGTCCACAACCCACCGGGTTAGTCTAGTGGTGAATGTGTCATAGTAAATCAGCTGATTTCAAAGACAAGAGTTCTAAGATTCGAATCCTAGTAAAGGCAGTTACTTTTATACGGATTTGAATACTAGATCGTGGATACCGGTGTTCTTTGGTGGTTGGGTTTCAATTAATTTCACATCTCAGGAATGGTTGACCTGAGATTGTACAAAACAATTCATTAACATTCATAAATATCATCCTCATTCATCCTCTGAAGTAACACCTTATGGTGGTTCTGGAGGCTAAACAGAAAAAGAGAGAGTTATCATGACCATAAGAAAATATATATAAATGTATATATAAAGTTTTGAACTGACAGTGGTTTTGGGGTCTGTGGATGTGAGACGCAAAGATATGTCAAAATTTTCCGGAAGTCAAATCATGATACCCATTACAAGGTAGCTTTCTTATGAAATTTACCTAATATTGTCTGTATTCATGTATGCCTACATTTCACTCATTTTGTACTTTTTCAAATAAAACCATTTGCTTACTATGAAATTTTTAAGTACATAGAACAAAAGAAAATAACATTTAAACTTCAGTCAATACATCTCTCAAATTTCTGGATTTATAAATCAAATTTTATAAGTAAAATAAATTTTTAATCTATTTACGTATGTTCTTTCATGCGTTCTGAAATGACTGTGATACAGACAGTATTAAAGAATGTTTCAATCTGAAGTAGCTGATCATAGTGACATAATGTAATATGTCTATTCAGATGAAATTTGTATTAGGATCTAGGTTTTTTCTTGGTTGTTATGGTAACGTATAACATTTTCAAATAAATTCCTAATTTTAATAAGCGATCTGTATGTTTTAAAACAGATAAAAAAACACGATAAAAAACAGCACAGTTCATTATTATTTTTTCTTTAAATTAAAAAAACACAATAACTTTAAAAAAATATATCACTATAAAAAAATCACAATACAATACAAAATCCATAAGACTAACAAATTTTTTCCTATACTAAATGAATTTTAATTTTAAAAGTAAAAAGGAACTGACACCAGTTGAGGTGTAATAAATGGCATAAAAGTGCTTTCAAAGTAAATATGATCACAGTTTAACGATTTGGTGGAGTAAAATATATTTAATTAACAACTATAAAAATATAACGCTTTCATTGCCACATATTAAATTTTCCTTCGACTTGTTTTTACTTATTTAATTTCGCTTTTAAATATGATTCTTGATCACACACTTGGCTCTATACTTTTTCTATTGTGCAAAAAATTTCAGTTTCAAAAAAAAGTTCAATTTTGAACAGGATTGTTACATCATTGCTTTCCCTTACATCCTTTCTACTCTAAAATCCAGATCACCATTAAGCAACAGTTTATTTTTAGCTAGAGGAATGACTAGAAATCACAAGAAGCTTTGTCAGTGAGCAAAGCTCTCGATGAACCTGAAGAACTGCAAGTTTAAAAAGTTCTAAACTTAATGCAAAAAATAATCAGAGAAGTTTTCAGATATTAGATTTTCCCAGGGTCATTCTTGCATTTTGAACCGCAACGCAAAAACTTTGGAGAAATTTATAATAATAATTTTTTTTTCAAAATCTTCTTGCTTTTTCTGTGAATTATGTTCATCTCTTCCCACCAAATGTTTGTCATCTTTTTAATGATTATACCATTCTTTTATTTGTACAACCCCTATAGTATTGTCACCAAATGCTAGCTCAGTTTAACATATTGTTTCGGGTTGGTAAAAACAACCTAATGAAACTAAGAGTCTTTGCATGATGAAAAAACACATCATATCCTTTTGAAAAATTTGTATTCTGGATTCTCCACTAGTTTATTAGTTCTAATTTCTTAGTTTTTTTAAAAACAGAGAGCAATAGCATAGATTAAATGCTGTGGAATAATATAAAATAGTTGTACTTTTTCCATATTTTAATGATAATTAATAACATATGTTACTCTATTAATCAAAATTTTGTGCTTTTCTTTTATAAATATACACAGTAGAAAATAGATTATTAAGAAAAAATTATTAAAAATTACGCAGATCAAAAGTCTACTCTGCAATGCTTTCATCTCTAAAATACTAAAAGAATTCTCAAGCTATATTCAGTATGATAAATAACTGATCCAAATTCTTCTTTAGAATATATGACAATTCTATATAGAATATATATGACACCAATTAAATATAAATAATTACTGTATAAATATCTATATATGTATACAAAAGTAGTGCAAAATGTGTTACTTTATAAACATCTTTGAAGGAAATTTTGCTTTACTAACTCAGTAAAAAAAAATCTAAAATAAAATAATTTATCATACATTCCATGCAATAGCTGCTACAAAAATAAACTACAAAAGTTTGGTAGTTAGAATAGTGTTAAATTCAAATTAAGCATTATAAAGAAAATGTACTAAAATGACATGTATGTAAAATTTAAGATAATTAATTCATAAAAAATACTCGCTAGTACAATTTACAAAAAATTAAACATGAGGTAAACTAGATAAGAAATGACAAAAATTCAAAAGGATAAGGAAAAATAGATGTAATATAATTACATTGTAGTTTAAGCTTTGCATAATTGGAACGATAAAAAAATTGAAGAGAAAAATATTGTTATACCAGAGGACCACAACGAAAAATAAAGATATTCTGATAACTGTTCTTTAAACAGAAATTAAAAATGGATTAGAAGAAATAGTACATGATATGAACTTCTTTCAAGGGAAGAAATCAAATATAAAAATAGATAAAATATAAGGAAATAAAAAGACAAAGTGGGGATAATGTCAAGTTAAAGATTAACTCTTACAAGCCCAGAGTTGCAAAGATGAGACTCTTGCTCTACTCCCATATTTCTAACATATAAGTGCATTGCCTTGTATTTAAATGTATTTATTGTTGTACTTAAGCCAGATTATTATGTAATTTTATTATGATAAATTTATACAAAACAATATATATTTGTTTTTAGTGGTTAGAAATATCTGTAATTGTACAAAACTTCTCTTCCTGTGGTAATAAAATGAAAACAAAAAGACAAAAATGAATAAAAAGTAGTAGCAAATAAAACTCCTTGTAGTTTTCATTTTATACCTAAATATAATCAGGTATTGCGTATTAGTATTGCTAATATTCTGTTAATACACATGACACAAAAGCAAATATTTATCCTGCTCTTTTTACTTGACTCCCGGTCGTAGATCTGAGGATCCACATCTTTGCCAAGGACTAGGCCTACATAGCACTGAGTCACTTGAGACAGTTAGCCATTAGTTGTTTGTCTCCAAGAAAATTGCTGTATAATCTGCACAGTAAAAAGTCACTCGAGGAAATTAATCCTTGAGAAATCTGTAAGTATAAGTTGGTATACACCAATTAAATAAATAAACTGAAATGTATACAGATACATTCCTCATTTGGCTCTATGGCTCAGTAGAGCCAAATGAGATGTTTATCCATAAGGTACCTCATGATATGTTATACCATAATGTACCTCATGGTCCGTTATGATACCCATGGTACCCATGGTACCTCATGGTTATGTTATATCCATAAGTTTTGAAATTTTCAATTTTTCTCAGTTATCACAAAAAACAATTACAAAAATTAAAAAACATGACTCCCAAAAAATGTTTAAAATAAATAAATTGAACTAAAAAAATGACAACAAAGCAAACTAAAAAAAGAAAAGAAAACAAGGTATGGAAATAGACTAAACATCATTATGCAGTATTTAATTACATAAAAGATAGGTGACTAAACACATTTGGGACAGTTTTTATTTGTTTAAAAATATTTTCCATATGTAGAAACAGCAAGCATTTAAGGTTCTAATTATTAAGTTCTCACTGGGTCTCACATCGATAAGAAAATTTTATTCCTCAGTGAAAATATTTAAATGCAGTGAGGGGTTCTGAATAGTAATTTTCCTATATTAAAAAACTCTGAATTGTAATTATTCCACATTAAAAACACCCCCCCCCCCACTAAATGTAAATATTTTCATTGAAGGACAACATTTTGCTGTTGATATAAAACATGGTGAGAACTTAATCATCAGACACCTTAAATACTTACTATTTCTACAACATGAAAAATATATTTAAACTACTTAAAACTGTCTGAAAATTGATTGTTCGCCCACTATTTTATTTAATTAAATGTTGTACAACAATATGGCTTTTTTTTTAGCAGTCATGTTTTTTAAACGTTTTTATAATTATTTTTATTAATATTATTAAATTCACTTAATATTCATCAAAATTTTACTTCAAACATATTAGATCATTCACTGAAATGGTCTCTTTATACTCATACAAAAAACTTAAGAAATAAATTGTAGAGAAATGTTTACAATAGAAATGTTAAGACAGAAGATGGTAAACAACAATTTTTTTTTAATTTCCAGTATTTAGGCCGAAGAGAAATACTAAAACAGACTGGTACAAGCCAAAAGGACACTTTAAGCAAAAAGTAAATTTTATTATTATTTTTTTGTTTAACCTCCGGAACCACCGTTAAGGTATATCTTCAGAGGATGAGATGAATGAATTGTAACATGTGTGAAAAATGCCATGCCTGACCGGGATTCGAACCCGGGACCTCCGGGTAAAGATAAAAAGTAAATTAGCCTGAATCAAAGTGACTTGGGGAACACATAGGAAAGAAAGAAATTCACATAAATTTTTTGAAATGCTGTTACATTAGAATATTAGTAGAATGATTGACAACACATTTGAAAAAGTTTAAAACTGATGATTAACAGCGAATAATATTTTAAGGAAATATAGATTTGTTAACGGAAGTAATATATATGATAAAGAGGATATAGTAAGCATTTTGAGATCAAGATTAATGCAGCAGGCATCAAGATGGAGAAATGCAGAAAACTACCTAAATTGTCCAATAAAAATAAGGCGTAAGATGAAATTCACCATTTCTATTTTATTTAAATTTAAACATAACTTATTTCTGGAAAACCACTGCAAATCAAATACTTTCCACAAGCACATAATTTCATTAATATAAATAACTACCTGAATACTTAATTATATAACATCATTATAAATGCTCGGCAAACTGCATTTTTCTGGTGTACTCTCTTTAAATGCAGAAAATATTTACCATACCTCATTAGTATGCATAACTATATTGCTACAAAATTTAATTCTAGAAAGTAAGTTAATATTATCTTAATGAGATTGTGTTAGTTTAACTGAATTTGAAAGTTAATATTTCCTCAAAAATGCTGAAAAAAGAAAAGGAATATTAGTTTGATCTTTAAATTTATTTTATAATGTTTGATATTTACTGACTTTTATCAAACAATACAAATAAAAAAATGTAGTTTTATATTAAAACTATATAACTCTAATTTTTTTTTTTAGTATAGATATCATACTTAATTTTCTAATAGAAATTAATAATATATAGAAATCACCTTAGATAAACCATAATCTTCTTTAATATGCGTTTTAACATTCTCTGTTGGACGAATTAATGCAACAGAAGACAGAATTGATTTCTCTGGAGGACCATTATAACTCAGTGCAGCTTTCAATCTACTGTAGACAGAGTTTAAAACATGAACTTGGTAATTTTTTGAGAACTGATTGACATTAGTATGATCACTAAACAAGCTCAATCGATCACTCCATTCTGTCACTTCATTTAATTTATCTGAAAACTGGAAAAAAATAGTTTTATGATAATATTATGAGTATATGCATGCAGATTATAGAAATTAAACTATAGCCAACTCTTGACCATCTGAACATGTATTATTTGTGATCATAAAAACATTCTTTATGATAAAAAAGTATAGTACATACTGGTATGTAAAAGGAAACATAGCAAAAATAAATTTATAATAAATAAATACTTTATTTAGATGAACACATTATTACGTCATATTTCAAGTATATTAATTAGATGAGCTAATCTGTAGACATAAAAAACCACTCATTCCTCCTTCACCATTTAGCTAGAAGAATAAAACAATCAACTGAAATTACAGATCATGTTTATTATTGGGAAAAATTTGAAAAGTGACATAACTTAAGACTGTTTGGAATGGATATTTGACCAGAAATTACAGTGCTATATAGCACTGTAAATTTTTCTGTCCTATTTCACTAGTTTACAATTCAATCCATACAACATAAATATTATAAACATAATCATATCCATATTAATATTAATACAGGTAATTACTAGCACTCATATGTTTAGGTTAGAGTAAATATTTTTCTAATGGACTTTTCTTTCAATTTTTTATACTTATTTCACCCATTCAATCGCTTTAATAACTTAAATATTTCTCAGATTTAAAAAAATACTACATGAATCTTTATTAAAATAAATAAATTTATAATTAAACAAGATATTTATTTGGTCTTTATTTCTACATTCATTATATTTTTCTAATTATTTCTGTGTTTCTCATATGTATAATTAAGAGTTGGCTGTGTATAAATTAAATGTAATAAAAATTAAAAGTCAATATGATATGTCACCGTAAACAAAGCCTGTCATCATGATTCAGATTTATTTATTTATTCTACTAAACTGAAAGAAAGGTAGATTCATTTAAAAAGTGAAGTCAGTTATAAAAAAACTGGCATAATTAAATTAAAATCATCAAAGTTTAACAAAAACTAAATAAAGTTTATTAATGAAATTTGAGAAGTACGTGTATTTTCTATTTTTATTATTGTTATCTTGGATGTGTTTTTACATGTATTTTAAAGAGGAAGATGATATAAGAAATGATTAGTGAAAAAATGATTAGAAAGGATATATAGAAATTATTAATCAGATCCTTGTCAGGAACAGAAACTGGACTCAGTTATTGACTTAGTAGAGCTCAGTTAAGACAATAAACTTCTTTCTCTAGTGAAGTGATAATTTCACAATAAATAGGTTTGGATTTTCTTCTTCTTCCCTGTTATTAAAAAGCTAAATATGATTACTGAGCTTCACCAAAAAGCAGCCACTGAATTCCAGCAAACTTATGGAATCAGTGTGTGGCAAGCCCGATTCCCAGTGTTCCTTCCCAATTTCAGAGTAAAAAGAGAAAAGAAAAAGGAAAGTAGGAAGTCAAAGTCGATAGACCTGTAGAAGAACTGCAAGCATCGTCAAGAGATCAGAGAAGTCAATAATTAACTGGCTGCAGGCTTATCCTCAAAATTACTTAAATAATATACATGTTTCCAAGCAGTAAGCTTAATAATGTTTTCTTGCAGTATTATCCTTACTGTTGTATTTGTTAACATATTTTTAATTTAGTTTGTAGCTGACACAAGCCTGTGCACATTTCATTCCTGAAAATATTCAATATAAGTAATATTTTATGCCTTGTGCATTGGTGACTAGAACTTCTTTGCTAATAGTATATGCTGATTTAGTGATAAGCATTAAGAAGGATTATCGATCTGTAATTATTTTTCAAATAATCTTTCTGATAAACATGCTTTAATAGTATTTAAATATACATTTTTCTTAAAGGTCACATTTTTTTTTTTTTTTTTTTTTTTTTTTTTTTGTTAAGTATTCATTTCATTTAACAATAATATATAAAAATAACAAATATAAATGCCCTTAAATAAATAAATGAAATGTACTTTTTAAGTGTTGTTATACTAAGTAAACTATAATTATATATTACTTAGATTGTTTGATTATTCATTACTAAGCGAATGTAATGCACGTTGTTTTTTTTTTAACATCCAGAACCACCGTTAAGGTATATTCTTCAAAGGATGAGATGAATGATTAGTAGCATGTGTAAAAAATGCCATGCCTGACCAGGATTCGAACCCGGGACCTCTGGATGAAAGGCCGAGACACTACCACTCAGCCATGGAGGCCAGCAATGCACGTTCTTGACAGGTATGTAACACAAGTATAACAGTAATTTTATCATCGATTTATCTTTCTTATCAAATTCAGTTTCCTATACTTTAATTAGTAATAATCAGAATTATATTTCAATGACATCAAATCATTTATTGAAAAGTTCTCATACATGTTTGTAAAATTTAAAAAATACATCAAAGATAAATATTCACTAAGACATGAAACATGTAAATACTAAATAGTAAAAAATTTGTTCCAGTATTTTAGTTTACCTGTTTTAGCTGAAAAAGTCAACCATTCACCAAACATTTTTATATACAGTATTATCATTCTTTTATAAATACACTATGTATTTTTAAAATGAAAACTTTATAAGAAGTATGATATTAACAAGACTCACTTAAATTTATTGAGTTCTTATTCCAAAGTTTTAACGAGGAAACTTTCTGTTTTATAAGCCTATGCAGTAAGGTTAATTTCCCCATGAATGACTGATATAGTAGTCAAGTGCAGCAATATTCACCAAAAAGCATATATATCATCTGTACAATATTTTATATTTGATTTAATATTGAATAGTTAGAATAAATCAGTCACCATTAAAAAGATTTGTGGTCAAATCTGTCATCATTATATCATTTTTAATTAATATTACACTAAATGTACCTGCTGCAATTATATATATATATATATATATATATATATACCTACAATTATAATACTTATATATTCAGTGTCAATCACATGATCAGCTGAGTACAATAACCTGCTGATACTGACAATCAGTCTGCTTCATGAGCACTACCGTTATTCCAGTTTAAAGTTAACCAAAGAGTATAAATGTAATTTTATGTAAACCATTTAGTATAGTGTACAAAATTCATGTTAAGTACAGATAATAAATTCGTTTAATAAAAAATTAAACAAGTAAAACAGAAAACCTAATATCAATATGAAAAAAGGCAATTCACTTAATAAACAAGTCATCTTACTTCTTTTGATTCAGAAGACCAAACTATACTAACAGCTCTTGCCAAAACACTTCTTTGCATGTTGTCTTCAGAAACATTATTATTGAGGAATACCTCTGTAATTAATGATCTCACATAGGTAGGAGATCCATCTAATAGAACTAGGTGTCCCCTGTAGCCTTCTTTTTCTAACAAGTATGTTATCTACAAACAGAACATAAATCACATAAATAAAATACTTTATTAGTAGTTTAAAAAAAGACAATTTTTTTATACGTATTATTTTATTCTAAATTTATACAATTAATTTTTCCTACCGGACAATAATTCAAATCACTTCCCTCTTCATCACAAATAATCATCACTGCTTTAGCTTGCAGAATGATATTTCATGGACAAAGATTCCTTGTTATCATTTCTATTGTCCAACTGACTTAAAATATTTTTTTAGTGTAAACTGATAAAGTGTGAGGTCATAAAAGAAAAAAGAAAAATTGAATCGGAGAACTTCTACGTTTATATCAACAAGAAACTGAATCAACTCTGATCAAGAAACGAAGCACTGTCTATCAATACATGTCCCTCAAAAATAAAAACCATGTCGTCTGTGTGTACATGATATCTCTATTAAAAAATAAAAGATCAAGATTATGGACAAGGAATAAAAGTAATACATACACTTAAATGTATTTTAAGAATTATTTTGTGTGTGTGTGTGTGTGTGTGTGTGTGTGTGTGTGTGTGTGTCTGTGTGTTTATATTTGATCTAATTGTTTTTGTAACTACTTAATTGCCCACACTACTAAAATCTGAAGGAAAGTCTGTTCTTTTGTGTGCAAGTCTATTCTCTTTTGTGCAATTGTCTCAGATTTTTAATTAAAAATTAAATTTAGATTCTGTAACTTGGTAGAAATATTTCAAAACGTTTTTGACAGATCTAATATAAAGAAACAAGCAGTTTATAAACAGTACAAATTTTCTAATAATTTGCTAGTAGATAATGAGTCAGAAGACCGACCGCATCAGTGAGTGAGAAAAAAGTGGAAGAAGTTAAAAAGAAAATCAGAGCTAATCACTGAACCATTGTTAGTTACATTGTGGAAGAGGTCACCATCAAAATATGGTTCATCATAATAATATGATGAACCATATTATTATATATGGTTCATCAAAATAATTTTCACTAATTTAAAAAGGAGACAACCGACGGCAAGATTTTTTCCAAAGCTGTTATGTTTTGACTGACTGCAATAGCATGAAACTGTAAAGGAGTGATAAATAAATTTTGCAAAACTTGATAATGTTTCATCACATCATAACTGATAGCAAATATACTGCAGTACATCATGATAATGCACTAACTTACATGCCATTGGCTTGATCAAAACCTTTTGATTAAAAATAACATCATAATGATACAATAACTAATGTATTCATCAAATATGACCTTTTGTTTGTTTTTTTCTTCCTCAGATTGAGAAAAATCATGAAAGAACAATGTTTTGTACTCATCGAAGAAAGTAAAAAAAAAAATTACTGAATTAAAAATCACTATGTGTAAATTAAAAGCTGTACTGGAAAGTTCATTCCAGAAATACTTTGAAGATAAGAAAAAAAATGGCTGAGAATGTTTTATCTGATGGAGATTAGTTAGAAGGAGATAAAAATCACACATCAATAGAATGCATTCTTTATCTCATAAACAAAATTTGTACTGATTTTTTAAACAAACTGTTATGGAAATATATGAAAGCTAAACTTCTGCATAAACTAAAATTAAATGTAATATTTGATAAAAACAAATTTAAAAGATCATTAGAAATTTTTAATCAACAATACACTTAAATCCATCAATCAATCCTATTTCTAGTAGTACTTAGTAATATTGTAAAATGATCATCAAGGTGAAATAATGGAGTAAAAATTTCATTTCAAATGAATTAATTTGAAAGTTAACACCACAGTCCGTGACCACAGTTAGTGAACTCTTTATAGACTAAAACTTAAGAATTCTGACAAAAATGACATTTTTGTCATCATTTAATGATTTTATTACTTACTATTAATTTATTTGAGTAAATTCTTTTTTACAAAAATTTATCTTAATTAACAATTAACGTATCTAACTTAAGCAATATTTATTTATTTACTTTAAATCAAATTCCATATAATTCATGCAAAACTGACTTACTTAATTTACTTAATTACTTAAATTTATGTAATTTACTTAAATTACTTACTTAATTTCTCTTGTATGCATGTGTAAACACAAACATATCTTTAAAAATAAGCACCATGATGCCAAGACATATAATTATTAAGTTACTGACCTAAAAGCTCCATGCTTGGAGCTGCTGCAGCACACCACACCTTATTCATATAAACATAGTATCGGCCTGTTAAAATTTCTGACACGTTCTTTTTTAAAAAGAAAATATGTTAATATAACCATTACCAAACTCTTCTAGCATGCAATAATGATAATCTGGAAATGTTTTCTAAACAGATAAAGTATAGCTGCATTTACATGTGATATGAATTCGTAATCACATTTGTGGATTTCCAAAATCTGCATATGAATGCCTATTCATAACAAAAAGTTTCAATTATGGTTAGTAAGAAGAATAATAGACCGCATATTCTTCACAAAAAAAACAATACGTAGTTAATAATGTTTGTCTTTTATATATATGCTTGAGCTTAAGTTGAAATTAAGAACACGATCAGAATTCAACATTTTAAAGTAAAGAAGAATATTTCTGGTTAAAAATAGAAAAGGGAAGGCTACGTAGGATACATTTAATTTCTTTCATGGCTTGAACAAATCAATAGATAAACACCTCGATCTGTGCTACCAAAGTCTGATGAACAATGTAAGAACCGATCAAATTTAGTAAGAATCCATTTCAAGGAAGGCAGTAGATGTAACTGTCAGCGATTAGATTAGAATAATGTAATTACAGATATGAGGTCTGATTAAAAAGTAATGAAACTTTTTTAATTGTGTGTGCTGTATCTTGTCAATTGATTTTATCTTTTTTCTATATATTGATAGTATTCTCAGTGACGTATGTGTTTTCATTAGCTGCAACACTTTGTGTCTGATGCTGAAAAAGCAAGACATACTTTACTGTGTTCAGAATTTTTTTGTGTGATGAAATGTCGGATCAGAGAATCTGTCTGAAATTTTTCATTAAAAAAAGGAATAAAGTGCAATGAGGATGTAAAATGTAAAAAAAGAACTTTGGCAAAGATGCTATCACAACCACGAGTTTATGAGTGGTGGATCCGCCTTCAGAAAAGCTGAGAAGACATAGAAGATGACGTGAGGTCTGGGCATCCTAGCACAATCATAATCAATTATAAATCAATCACAATAATTTTCAATTATTGATGAAAATGTTGAAAAAGTTAACGAGATTGTGTTTGCTAATCTGGCAGAAACACCAATAGTTCTTGAAGAAACAATTTCACACAGAAGAATTTTTACTATAATTTTGAAAATGAAACAGATGGCAGTCAAATTTGTTTTGAAACTGCTAAATTTTCAACAAAACCAGTATTGTATAACCATCGCTGATCAAATGCATACTGATAACCCAGACTTGCTCAAACGCATCATAACTAGTGACAAAACATAGATGTATTGCTACAATATTGAGAAATAATTCTATTGTCACAATGGAAGTTTTCTGAGAAGCAAAGATGAAAAAAGTCTGGTCTACCAGACCAGAGTTGGTACCAGAAATTCTGGTACCAGACCAGGTAGGTCAGAGGATGAATTAGGATGATGCGTATGAATGTGAATGAAGTGTAGTCTTGTACAATCTCAGGTCGACCACTCCTGAGAAGTGTGGTTAATTGAAATCCAACCACCAAAGAACACCAGTGTTCAAATCCATATAAAGATTTTTATCTTTACTAGGATTTGAACATGGAAGATCCTTCTAACTATTTTGTTTGATTACAATGGAATTGTACATCATAAATTCCTAATGCAAGGTCATACAGTCAACAAGAAGTATTAGATGAAAATTTTATGCAATTTACGTGAGGCAATTTGGAGAAAGCAACGCGAACTTTGGAGAAAAAACATGTGGATTTTGCCCCTCAACAATGCACTGATGCACACCACTTTACTTGCCCAACAGTTCTTGGCAAAACATAACACTGTTGTGATGCCACAATCACACTATTCTCCAGACATGGCTCCCTGTGACTTTTTCTTATTTTCCAAACTTAAAAGGGCACTTAAGAGACAAGGTTTTTCAACAATTCATGAGATAAAGCCGAATTTACAAGCCAAGCTGATGATCACACCCAAATAGGAGTTTCACCAATGTTTTTCGAACTGGAAGGTGTTACTTTGTAATATCACAGTGGGACTAACTACAAGGGGATGGGATAAACAGAGAAAATTAATAACTCTTGTTACTTTTGATCAAAACTTATATATACAGAATGTATCACAAAGTTCTCCCTGAATTTTCATAACCTATTTTATTTGTGAAAATAATGGAAAAAATTCATACAAACATATGCTTGAATTACTTCATTTGCAAATTGCGGCTAGTGAATGATTTCACTTGTGTTACAGCTACCCCTGTGAAATGAAGTTGTACTGAAATTTTTAGAATGTTAATTAAAGGGCATAATTAATGATTTATTATGTTTAATAACTTGAAAAATTGAATAAAATAGGTCCCAGAATTGTATCAGCAGTAGGTTTTGAATAATCTGGGGTGAAAACCAATAAATTGGGGTAAAGAATCCTGTTTTTATGTTTGATGTACAATAACTTTGTTAAGTAGGTAAAAAACACATAAAACTTTTAAATGAAACTTGTAGAAAATTTAATTTTGTACAAAATGGTGTAGGCTAGGTTGAATAAAACAAAGAGAAGTTAGAAAAATTTGAAAATCCTCTGTTGTAAACAAGTACAGACTATTTCAATGACAAACAGAGATCATCACATTCAAACCAAAATTCAGAGAAAACCTTTGCACAGCACAGTTCACAGAACCTGATATACCTAATGTACCTTACAGAATTATTTAAACACTAAAAAAAGCTGATCAACTGTTATTCTATTGCCAATTTTGAAATAATAATTTTTCAAACAATTTATTGTATTTCAGTTACTAATAAAGAAATTATTATCTAAATAATATTATATCTGCAGTTATAAGTACATACCTCAAAAAATATAATCAAAGGAACAAAAAAAGTAGTCAATAAATGAACATTGAACAACAAAAAATTTACCTCCATTGCAACAATAGTTCCAAAAGAGTAGCCTGCAATTACAAATTTATCTTCAGGTTGTATATACTTCTTGATTTCCTACAAAAATTTTAAAAATATGATAGTTATTTCATAAACTTTTTACAAATAAATTTTCATTAATTCAGGACATGCAGTCCAGTCCAGTTCTAAGTGTAACAATTCAACCCTGGATAAAGACTATTTGAGGAAAAGTGTATGACAAGTTTGTATAGAGGTCCATACAAATTTATTAATCTATAATATTAGAGTATTTATAAATATATAAATTTATACACTTTAACCATAACAAAAATAACATCGAACGGTTTTTCGTACAGTCTTTATAAACTTCCAGCTGTGCTGTGTTTGGAAAAGCATCTTCTAGAAAATACAAAAGTACAATTCTTAAGTCAATACAGATATATAAAAAGTAGCTGAATATTGTAGAGAATACTTTACACAACTGTTTTATATTTGTAAATAATGGTTTTTAGATCTCTAAATTTTAATTTAGAGAAAATTTTTTAAATTGAAATAAACTGGAATAATTCGTTTAAAAATGTTGTGATATTGTAATTTTATAAGCACCAAGAACTGGCTCTACTATTTTTTTTTTAATAATCTTTTTTTTTTTCCCCCTCCGGATGGGACCTGAATCAAGCATTTACACAATCCGAAGGGGAGACACACACACACACACACGCACACAGAGGAAGGAAAACTCAGGTGTAGGACATTTAACATTAAATCTCTTTATTTACAGAAATTACACATATTGGGGTTTCAAGGTACTCAGGACTTGTTTTCTTAAGTTTTCCAGAGGGACCGGACAGAGGGAAGAGTCCCCGGCCGCTCATTGAAAACGACACACCTAAGCATGCCGTCCCTCCCGGCCAAGGCTGTCCCCCCCCCACCACAGGACCCCTAGAATCCCTTTGATCTATCATCTTCTTCTTTTCTCTGTATTATTCCGACAATAGCCGTTTCAATTCCTCTCCAGCAGTCTTGCGACACAAGCATTCTACCAATTAAATTGTCAGGGGATACTACAGTACCTATCCCCGTATATGCTCTGGGGAGTCTATCTGCCCACAGTAGGGACAGTTAAAGTTGTCCCTACACCCTATGGCACACAAATATTTCTGGAAACAGCCATGTCCAGTGAGCGCCTGGGTTAGATGATAGCCCAGATGCCCATGTCGCCGCTGTACCCATTTCGTAACATCGGGGATCAGTCTACGGGTCCAGACCGATCCCGTATATGCTCTCCACCGCTGTTGCCATTTAGGAAGAATCACCTGCTTTACCTCGACTTTTGAAAATCCGCAAAATCTAAGGTTCCTTTCCTCAAGGAGGAGGTCAATTGGAGGAACACCGGATAATACTCATACCGTCTCATAACCCGTTGTCCGGTATGCGTGGACAACTTTGATGAGTGTTCGTCTATGTATACTCTGCAGACGCTATAAATTCCTTTTAACTTTTATAGCTCCATCCCAAGCTGGGGACGCGTAAAGCAGCATAGACATTATCGTTGTCATAATGGCTCATCGTCGCGATTCGTTGGGCACCTTAATCGAACATATTACCTTCCCAAGAGTGTTCAGCATTACCTCTGCTCGAGAGCATATGTGAGAAATGTGCGACGTAAATCGATTTCCCTCGTCCAATATGACGCCTAAATATTTGGCAGTCGATACACTGTTGATCGGAGTACCATCAATCTCCAGGTTCAATACTCCGATTCTTCTTATCCTAGTTACCACTAAAACCTTTGATTTCCCGGGTGCGACCCTTAAACCATTCTCGATACACCAGTGGTTAATGATGTTCAACGCGATGTAACCCCTCTGCGTTACAGTATCCTCTGTTCTCCCTTCAACCATAATTGCCAAATCGTCGGCATAGGCTAAGACTTGTACCCCTTCTGGGTACTCCAATCTTAATATTCCATCAAAACAATGGACCATATTAGAGGACCAATAACGGATCCTTGAGGGACCCCACCATTCATCTGCCAGCTGATGGTCTCTTCCAGTGTCTCAACCGAGAGCCATCGGTCGTGAAAATAGGAATGGATCTGTTTCAATAGGTAACTGCTAACTCCTCTTCTCCTGAGGCTCGTGAATGCAATGTCCCAAGGAACAGAACCAAACGCATTCTGAATGTCCAAGAGGATCAATGCAGGGATCCCTCTCGCCGTCCTACTACCACTCTTCACTAAGTTTGCCCAATCCACAACCTTTTTAATGGCAGAAATAGTAGACACGCCCTTACGGAAGCCAAACTGATTGGGATGGATCCCGCCCAAATTACTTATCTCGTCGGTCAAACGCATTGCGATCGCTTTTTCAAATACTTTGCCAAAGCCTTTAATAAGGCATATGGGTCGTACCTTATTATGATGTTCAGATTCCCCAAGTTTGGGATAAACACCAACCGTGACTCTTTCCAAATCTTAGGAAAGTCTCCTATTTCCAACTGGTGATTAAAAAGGTCATCACCTCGACCGGAGCCTTCTTAAATAGCATCTTGATCAACGCAGGGGGTATACCGTCCGGCCCGGGACTGCTAGTGTTCCGCAGATCGGAGATCGCATAACTTATCTCGGTGTAGGTGAACCTCCTGGGCTCAAAATGTTCAACATTCTCTATCTCCACGGGATCACAGGGGAACAACCTGGATAATTCTAATGTGGCATCCTGTTTGCTTAATACCCGCAGTCGTCTTCCGATACGTTTTGTAACGATTTTATAGGCAAGGCCGAACGTATCCCTATCCAGGTCTTCGCACAACTGCTGCCATGTCCTCCGCTTTTGCTCCTTAATGGCGAAGTTCAACTTCATCCTGCTCTCTTTATATTCATTCATCGCCCTAGTTGCAGAGTCAGATCCGCGGCCTCTTTCCCGCTGTTCTTCTACTACTACTAGATCCGCGTTTCTTCTACTACACATTGTTGCAGTGTGTAACTCCCGAATGTATGGCGTCCACCAATAAACCGGCCGCCGGGCATTGCTAGAGGTTTTAATTTTACTCATCTCAGTCAAGATAGCGCGAGTGATCGATGTGGGGGTAAACTCCAACTCGTCAAATCTGCCAGCTGGTGAGCCGCGTTGGCTTAGAATTTGACCTACTAGCTGTGCATGTCCGAAGCGATAACATCGCAGCCCGACGGTCGCTCGCTGTATAATCGTCAAGTATCTCCCATATACAATTATCTAAGTCGATGTTGTTACTGACTATTAGCAAATCGAGTACGGATGAGTGCCCTCTTGCAGAAAAGGTGGGAGTACCATCGTTCAAACAGATTAGGTCATTTTTTACCATGAGTTCTGTCAGTACCTCGCCCCTGCACGTGTTGTAATTGCTGCCTAATGCAACACCTTTGGCGTTGAAATCTCCCATGATAATGGGTTTCTTTCTATATTTGGTAGTAATATAGTCCACCTTGTCTAAAAATGTCTGAAACTGGTTCATCGTACAGTTGGGGGAACAATAGTCCCCAACCACAATCATATCTGTCGTCTCCAATACAATTATACCCGAATAACTCGCATGGAGCTTACATTTCATCTTATTTGTCACGTCGCAGAATGCGACGTCCCCCTCCTTATCGGTTATCCAGCGGGACCCCGCCGCAATAGTTTTATTTGGCTCGGTAATAATTATCCAGTCAATGTTATATTTCCTGGCAGTCACCTTGAGAAGATCGTGCGCCAGCCGACTTCTGTTTGCGTTTAGTAAGATAAATTTAAACATTAGTACCAGGGGGCGCATCCAAGCCTCCGGCGCCTTCTATTATATGCCTCCTTCTGCGATCCTCTACCGTTTGGGGACCGTCTCTCCTATTCAACTTCGGGCAATCTACGCGAAGATGCCCCTCCTTGCTGCAGGAGAAACACATTCTGCCTCTATCAGGCCCTTCACATCTGTTCGCGCAGTGGCCAATGCCCCAGCATCTATAGCAACGATCTGTTGTTTCTCCATAGACCGCACGGCAGCTGACCTACCCTATCTTCACTCTCCCGACCGAACATATTTGCGTAGCTTTGTCCGCCGGGAGCAGAACCGTGGCAGATTTAGTGTTTACGTTGACGTATATGTCTCTCGAAATGTGATACCGTTGAGGTTTTCTTTCATTATTCCCGTCTCTCTGTGTATGGCTGAGACCACATCTTCGGTAGTCGAGAGCGCATCCACGTCTTTAAACCATCCTCCTCATCCTCTGTTTATTGATGCAGGTCACTCGAACATCAGCCATTGATTGCTTAAGTTTTGGCTGAAGGCTCTCAACGTTGTTCCCTTCATCTTTAACACGGACCAGGACTTCCCCGCCTTGTCCTTTCCTCAAAGCTAAAATCTCGGGAAGTTCGCCTTCCACACCCTCCTTCATTTTTTTTAGAACATCGACGAACGACTTGCCTTCCTCCTGCACCAAAATTGTTTTGGTCGGAGCTCCTCTTGTCCTTCATGCTGACCTTGCTCGCGACGTTGACGTATCCATATACATTTTGACCGTTTTCTGTCCTTTTCTACATGCGTATTCTAGTAACTTCTTCGCAGTATGGAAAATATTTCCTTCACTTCTAGTATAAATTCCCCACAAGTGTGGAATGTTTTCACTAGAGCATCACGAAGATCGGCAATGACTCTTTCTGATCGTTGCCTTGAATCGGTAACGATCGTATAGCATGTTACTCTAGATGAGAGTATATCCTCCCCCATGAGGACTCGGACGTTCGATTTATGAGCTAACATCTGCCCCGGCTTTAGTTGGTCATGACTTACTAACTCATCTAACTCAGGGTTCCTCCTTGCAACCTTTTTATAAAAAGGGCCTTAAATCTCTGCCAAGTCGATCACCGCAACCCTACTTCCTTCTTTATAGTCGAAGAAACTCTCCGCCATTTCCACATTTGTATATACTGTCGAGGGCCACTTTCTCGCGATTAATTCATCGAACTCTTCCCCTTTTAAATATGACGAAAGAAGGTTGTTAATCTCATCCTTTCGCGCTTGCCTTTCGGTCTGCGTGCACTTCTCACACTTTCCGATCTTCCTGCCACCTGCCGCAAGCGCCGGCTTATGGCTATTCATTTTCCGGACTAACGTTTTTAGGTCCGTCTCTATATTTTTAATCTCCCTCTTTGTATTTCTGTCTACCTGAACATGCAGTTCATCCACCAGTACCTGAAATTCGTTAATCAACGCAATCATACCTTCCTCACTTTCTTCTTCATCCGTAGGAGACCTTCTCCTCTTCCTGTCATCCCTGCTTCGCCGTCCATTTCTACTATCTAAGTGGCCGGAACGACTTAAATCTATAGTCTCATGCTCTGATCTAGTACAAGACGAATCTCTTGGCTCAGCGGGGAGGGCGTGCCACGTCTCTGTGATGCTCTCCGATCCATGCTGCATTGAAGTCCAAAAAATCGATTTCTGACAAAACCAAGAAGTGGCCGTCAAGACTGATGGCACCACTGAATTTGCGTCAAAAATCCTATGAAATTGACACCCTACAAGCCTCAAAAAAAGGGGGGCCATTTGGGGGGTCCCTAAAATGTATGGACCCAAAAATTGGTTCCAAAATTTTGGGGGGGGGGGTTGACGGAAGGGTGGGGAGGTCCGGATCGATGGAGATCCGGGGGGGGAGGGTTGAGAAACAAAAGGAAAAAACTTATTAGGGAAAATGTGATACCCCTAGTATTCACTATGAGGACTTAGTCTATTTCCTCGAACCCACAAAATTTTTCTAAGTCCAACAAATTTGTTGGACTTAGAGTAGTTCACTATTAAAACTATTCACAGAAGAAAAAAAGTTTAAGTGTCAAGGTCACTTGTAAATTGGTAAACAAGTGACGTCACCAACAAGTTTAATACTGTCACTGTACCTTAGAAAAATTTTTCTCATTCTGTCCTCCGTATATAACCTTAATTTTTTATATCTCGAAAACTGTTTAATAAATATTCACAAAATTTTCACAATTTGTTTATATCACTTCTAAGTTTATAAATCCACACTTATTGTTCACTAAAATCCTTCTACTTATCCTTTATGGGTTATCCCCAAGAGGATAAGAAAAAAACCAAAAAACCAGTGAGTTCGTTAACCAAAGCACATGAAATTTGATCCATGTATCCAAAACAATCCTGTCCACCAAAACCAAAAAAATTAACCGAAAATACACCAAAAAACAACACTTTAGCAGGAGCTCCATATAGACGTCTGTCTCTCACGAGTTACACCACTCAAGTTTTTTTTTTTTTTTTATAATCTAAAAACAACATTTCGTTTAGCTAGTAAGTCACTTACTCAGTAAGCTTGTAACTACAATTGAAAACTTCAGCACAAATTTATTACAATAAAGAATTTTCTCAAGCTCACTAATACTTTCAGTTTGAGAACAGATTGTATTATTCCATGCATTGATAATGTAACTTTTAACTGTAGTAGAATCGAAACTTTTAAATAGATCTGGTTACACTTGATCATAAAGCCCTGTGACATCTCTTACATTTAATTTTTAAAAACCAACTTATTTCTTTTGAGCCAGATTGTTTAAAATAAAAATATTGGTATTTATTTTTATTCTATTCTTTGTTCTTTCAATTGGATCTTCATTTGAATTTATACTATCTCTCTGAATTAGTTACATAAATGATTAATTTTTCTAAATTAGTTGCCAAGGAATTTAATTTTTATCTCACTAGTCAAGACAAATTTTTTTTTTGTCTATCCAAGACAAAAATTTTTTTGTGAAAAATCGACTGAAATTCTTATCAATATTACAATGACATACTTAGGTTCATTTTGTTGAAGGTACCCCAATGAGAAAGAATTTTATCATATGATGGGTTATTTGTATAATAAGAACTCTGCAGAACAGAATAATACATCTCTAAAGTGAATAAAGCAAGTTCAAGGATCATTGTGTCTGCTTTGATCTGTATCATTATTGCATACATGAGTTCTGAAGTATTTCCCGATATCTTAAAATTGTTAACAGTTAAGCCTTTGTTTACTAGTAAAAAATTAATGTTATAAATAATTATTGACCAATATATTTAAATGGCAATAAATCACCAGTATAATTTTTTAGCCGGCCTCTGTAGCCGAGTGGTAGCGTCTCGGCCTTTCATCCGGAGGTCCCGGGTTCGAATCCATGGCATTTTTTCACACACGCTACAATTCATTCATCTCATCCCTCTGAAGATATACTTAATTGTGGTTCCGGAGGTTAAACAATAAAAAAAAAAAAAAAGTATAATTTTTTGAGAGGAACCACATTTTTCTTCATAAGATATGGTTTCCAAAAGATTGTTACAGCATTCTCTCCAGTCATTCATATCTGTACTTTAATCACTGAATAAAAATAATCATAAAGCATCAGTTATTTACATACATTTGTATATATACGTATATACGAGTATATATGTTTAAAGTTTTCAAATTATATTAATCACTCTCTGTTATTATAAAAATAAAAATTTATGGAACTGAGACGGTTGGTTTCATTCATTTTTTGCGTGACAGAAGACAGAAGTTTGTAATAAGGATAGGGAGTTATCTTCATATAGTAAAACTTCATATAGGAAGTAACTTCATGTAGGGGATAGGGAGTAAACTTCATATAATAGAGTTGTTGCTGGTATTCCACTAACAGCTTCTAAGTGTGATCCATTCTTTTTTTTAATATTTATTAAAGAACTGCAGCATGTGTTAATAACACTGTTCTTTCACTGATGACATGTCGTTAATTTTTAACACAGTGTTGCTTAAATAGAATGCCATAACGGTCCAGTAGCAAATAAATTATTCAAACCATGTTTCACCCAGTATTTTAAGCTCATTGACTAGTTTCTGTTTTTAAAATAAGTCATAAATTTAATTTATTCAGATTTGAAGTAAGATTTTTTTGGGAACTCTGATTATACTGGGGATATTTTTACTTTATAAAAAAAAAGCTTTTCAAATTATAAACAGTTCAAGATGGATTGCTTCATTTATAGATTTTTGAAAAAAAAAATGTGGTACCTTAGATCTGCCGTCTATAAATTTTATAAAATTTCTTTATAAAAGTGAATAGCAGCATTTGTCAAAAAAGAAATTTCCTTAAATGTAGTACTGTATGGTGGAAGATATGCAATATCCATTCCACCACTTTGCTCTTTTTTCAAAAAAGAGCTCATTACTCATGTACCAAATCATATAATAAAATATAAAAAGAGTTTGAAAGATTTAACCAAGCATTCTGTCAACAATGTGAAAGGATTGAGTTCATACAGACCAGACTTTTTTTCAGTTTTTAATGTTAAATGAGTTTTTGATTTTAAAACTTACTACTAAATTGAAATATCATGAAATTTATGTTATATGAAATTGAAGTTATATTACTTAAGCACATAAACCTCTGATACGTTTGATACCAGAACATTCTTGCTTCATTTCCCCAAAACTTTCTTTTACTTCTCTCTCTACATTTTACACTACTTCTACCTTTCCAGTTATGATATTTTTCTTTACCCCATCGCACCTCTACTTTGACCAATTTACATTTGTTATTTTCCACTTTCAATTAATTTCATAACTGAACAACTATCTCCACAGCTTACTTTCCTTTATTATTTTTATAATTTAAATGTTCATACAATTCTAATACATCCTCAGTTAACTTATCAGTTTATAAATACACATATTAGACATTTTATAAGGACAACAGGATCTCACACGTTCCTGGATACTATATTTGTAGGTTATATAGTAACAAAAGATTAGGAAACCAAAGAAAAAGTACCAGTAATAAGTAATTAAATCATACAAGTATGTAACTAAACCGATAATTATCTGAGAGCATTAGATTAACCTGCGGCTATTATTGTGTATGAAAAAAACATCTGTTTCTGAAAATTTTTAATTTATTATTAAACTAAATAAAATTTCTTTTTCTGTTTTCTTTTTGAAATTCATTTTATGGATGGAAATCATGTATGAAAATGTCAGAAAAATCCTCAAATATTAAATAAAATTAAAACAGATCCAACACTGAAGAAGGATAAAGCAATCAAGATAATGCTTCTCAACAGTCTGATGCTTGTTATAAAAACTAAGTAAGCTAATTCTATCTGTAGCAGATCATTCTCATAAATCATCTCAAAAGCTGAAAACGCTTGATAAACTCTCATTTGGTCATGCAAATCACTTATGAAACTTAAAAACTTACGGTGCAACAAAACACAGCACGTACATAAACTGTAATCTACAAAAATTGCTAAACGGAAAAAATATCAAAGTTGCTCAGAAGGAAACCTGTAGCTCAGGACCATAAAATAGTCACTTATAACAGAGTAGGTAGGCTTACTTATCAACATTCCAATAATTCTTAGGAAAAAATCTAAAAACTAACCAAAGTACTCACACTATCAGAACTACTACATCCAGCTACATTAATTTCTGTTAGATTGATGTGGATTCTATGCTGAAAGGAACAATTCACGTTAATAGTAAGTTAATTTGTAATTTTATTTTACTCAAGAGAAAATTTTATTTTTTTAGTTACAAACAAGTAATTTTTTTTACATGATTTTTCCAGCTGTATACATTAAATCTATAGTGAATCTTAACTTTTGAACTATTTCAGCGGAAATAGTTAAAAATCTCACTTACAAGTATCCATGTATCACTTAGAAAACTGAAGTTAAAGCTATTAATAAAAACCAATTTAAATTCACTTTCTGGCACAATCCATTTATTATTTATTGCCCGATAATTATTATTCTGTTAAATAAATATATGTAATGAAGAGAAAATACCTTCTAATGAGAGAATTTACCTTCTAAGAAAATGATACCTCCATTCATGTTGTACCAAAAATTAAAAGTATAAATTCACCAAACAGATTAAAAAATCAAGTCTTATAGAATTTTAAAGTGGTCTTAAACATAAAACTCAAAATAGAAAGTAAAAAAAATCTAACTACTTACCGGTATTAGACTTTGAGCGATAGCTGATACACTGCAGCTGTAATAATTTTTATAGGGATATTGTGCACAAAATACTTGCCAGTAAAGATTCTTCGCTAAGGGTTGCATAACAGAAGCTGCTCCTATACAGTAAAATTAAAATTAATACAATAAAAAAAATTAAGAAAAATCAATTTTTAAATGTACTTTATTTTTATTTGAAATTTAATTTTTGTAATGATACACCAAACTAAATCATACAACACACGTTTTGAAAAATTTACTACGACATGGTTTACGACAGAAATATCATGAGTTGATAATTATCAAGAGTTGATAATATTCTTTGTATTATCAAGAGTGACTGGTGCTATTTTTCTCACACATGCTTCAGCTTATGAATGCTGATTGTTCATTTATTATGTTGTGGGTTTAAAACGTTATGAAATGGGAACAGCTTACTTTATGTGTTCCAGGAGCATAGTATTTGACTATGACTGGGTTCAGTATGTATTGATTTCTTTTGGTTTGTTGTTATAAGGCTACACTGAACCCAATTTTTTTTAATTTGTGAGCCATTTTCTATGAAAATGTGATCATTAATTTATGTGAAGTTAATAAATTTATGTTCAATTATGTGGTGTATATTCTGTTATTTATTTTGCACAGGAGTAGGTAATGAGAATGTTGTTATATCCACTCACTGTTTTACATCGGTCAAATAGGATATAATTTTAAACAAAGAGAAAATGAGCACTTAAAAGCCCTCAGCTAATCTCCTCATACACAAAAATCACAACTCCATCAACACTGATAACAATCTTAATATTCTGCACATATACTAAAAAAGAACCACATCTTAATAAACTTGAACATAAAAAAATATATAAATGTACAGAAACAATATACTAAATGAACTGAGTCCTTTAATAATGTTTTATTCAACAATTTAGTTTGATATATCGATAAAAAGTTTAAATTTCAAATTAATATCGTCACCAACCTTCTGGACAAGAACATAGAGAGTTAGTATTTTACTTAATCTTTGAGTAGTTGGAAACACATGAAAGTGACGGATTAATTTCTAAGAAAACTAAAAAAATATGCACATCATGCAAGAAAACTGAACCTAACATTGTCTAGCTTTGTAATCTGCAGAAATTATTTTAAACCTTCAGAATTGGTTAGATTATTTTACTGGTTAAACCTTGGATCTAATCAGATCTTTTATACAGCCAACACAAATATCAGGACACTTCACTTTCAGTCCCTCCACATTTTTCCATCCTATGTTTTTCATCAAAAATTACAAAAATATATTTTTTTTAAATCTAGAGGTATTTTTTGAGATTCAAAATGGTTTATTAATTCCAAAATAGATTACCTTTAAATTTTGATTATAACTATAATTTTTTTAATAACAAATCAAAATGTTGAATAATTTGAAAAGCAGTATAAGATACTTATTAACTATATAATGCTAATGTCAAAAAAAAAAATCCTTTGCTTTTATATAGAAATTTGTTTATCTATGTGGAATTCATAAATAAAAAAATATAAATTCATTTTATATTAACAATAATAATGATTTAGATTAATTACTAGAATTAATTTTTTAGAGCAAATGATTTTGATTTAATTTTAAATGAATTTACCATCAACATTCCTACTAATTCACGCACAACATCCATTAAATTTTCCTTTTTATTTTGTTTTACTTTATCTTGATGTTCTACTTTTTATCATCATTTTGATAATTAATTCATAAACAATAAGGGCTCAAACATGTCCCTGAACGTTTTAAATCGTACTGTAAATGAAGATTAATTGGAAAAAATTAGCTCCCCTCTGGATTCAGGAGTCCATTTAAGTGAGTGGTGGGAAGAATTTAGACTCACAGTGTCTACTGCCAATTGTAAAAGGCAACTGAAGGGCAACTGTTCGTTGACCTCACTCTTTTTTCCTGTCTTTCCTTCCTTTTCTTCCTTCCTTCTTATCCTTACATCCATTCTTATTCCTTGCTTATCATGGTCATTGCACTGTGTTAAAAACCACAATCGTAACCCAAGATGAGAACTATCATGCCAATGGTTGATGGGGTGTACAAAGTGAGTCTAAAACAATGTCCTCTGTGCACCTAGATGAACCCTGTTGTATATGGCTCTAATCTTTGTGTGCATGGGCTCTGCATGGGTGGTCCTGTCTTTCCTTGGTACTCTTGGGACCAAAATTACTAGTTCTGAAATTATTCCTATGATGGTTGGTGATCCATCTGAAAAAACCACCAAACCTAGTCTTGTGAAGCAACCACACTCAGCGTTGTCTTATTTTTTTTTTTTTTTACCTCCGGAACCACCGTTAGGTTATATCTTCAGAGGATGAGATGAACGAATTGTAGCGT
>JAAAKQ030270626.1:0-10617 GCA_010016005.3 Zanna intricata | reverse complement strand
GTAAATGGTATTAATATTATTCTTCTTTTTTTTTCTTTAATAATATCATTCCTTTCTATATGTTAGCACTTCTGACAGAGATCTCTGCTGTGTCAGAATGAATGAAAAATATACATATCAGAGACAAAGATCTCTGCAAAAGCGCTTAACATAGGAAAAAGGGACAGCAAAAAATTATTATTCACTAAGCAAATAATAAATATTTTTTTATAAATAAATATATTTTGCTACTAGGATGCAGTTTGATAGGTTATTAATAAAGTATGATATATATTCAATAATGCTACATTTTTCAGTATAAATAAAAAAGTATTTGTGTACATTTAAAAATAAAACAAATTCCTTTAATAACAAAACACTTTATTAATTTTGAAAAAAGGAAAAAATACAAAATTAATTTAGTAACAAGTATGAATTTTTAACAGAAGTGTAAGTAGAGATTTAACAGAAGCTCAATATCACAGATGTTTACTTTTATATATTTTATATTTATTTTAATACTTCTGTAGTCACTCTTTCTTAATAAAATATTTATCTATTTTAAAGTAATATCTAAATAAACGGATATAAATTTTTTTAAAAAGATTGGATTTTGAAAACGGCATTTTTTTATATCAATAACTCCTTAATATGTCACATTTAGTATTTCAAAAAAAAAATAGTAAATAAAATTTCAATTCAATTCAAATTATTACATTTTATGAAAAGTTTGTATGTTTTACTATAAAAATTAACATAATATATGATGTCGCTAACAAAAGATAAAATGTAGCAGTAATGCTTACTGTAGTATGTGTTTATTTACTAATTCAGTACAATTTTGAAGAGAATACTAATAAATTTAAAGTAATTCAATCAAGTTGGCACAATAAAGCACAACCTCTTCTGATCCAGTGGTCGGGAGTTTTTGAACAATCTAGTAACATAGCTATAACAAAGTTTGTTGAATGACCTGTAGTTGAGAGAACTCCTTTTCTCTCTGATGTCTTGTACAATGGGCAAACATATCTCTCACCTACTTCTATTTGCTTTTTCTCCACTGGTATTAGCCAGATTGTTGGCATTGGTTCACTAAAAGCATTTGCAAGTTGCTCTACTAAACGATGACTGTGAACATACATATAGAACAAAAATATTTAAGATTATAATAAAAAAACTGATATTATAAAACACATATTCACAAAATTTAACATGAAAAATACATCATATTTGTTATGTTAAAATTAGACTTAAGAAATTTTCTCATGTCCTTGTGCTTTATAAATTATACAGTTACCTAAAAAGTGACAAAAACATTTGTAAAAAAAAAGGAACTGATGTTTCTATTCAATTGCGTAAATTAAATAGAAGTAGTGAAATTTATTACCCTGTAGTGCAATAAACCAGTTATATTTTTAAAAATTTAAAGTAGGTCCAAAACTAAATTGTTTACAGATAAATTTTTATTGAATTGTATAAATTAAAATATGCTATTCATTTCATACACTGACTACACACACACACACACACACATAATTAATTCTCTTTGGCTTTTACCCCCCTCTCTCTCTCTCTCTCAACTTATTCTTGCTTGCTTGCTCATTATGTGCTATGATCTGGCTAAAAATTAAGATACAAAACATGTATTTTCTTGGATGATACTGAATGTTTTACGTTTTGCTTACTTTGTACATTTTAGAGTACTACAACCTTTCATTAGGTAGTAATGGCTGTAGTATTGAAGCAATAAATTTAAGTCAAGATAACCAGGTAGTTTTCAAAAAAAAATTACGTTTTACTCAGTATACAGAAAATGGGCGCTTCTTACATACAGTATCCAACATAGGCCTTTTACTTGATCCTCCCAACCAAACTACAGAAACTAGAAATCATTGGTGCTCTGCATTATTAAATAATTAATAATCTATTTATTTAAATTAAAAATAATAATAAAAACTTGAAAAAGCTCTTAGAAAATCTGGAATTCATACATTAATCTTTAAATTAAATAATATTGCACCTAAAAAATCTGGATGAAAATTTTATGTAGTTTTATAATTGAGATTTATTTTTCTAATTTTTGACATGATTAGTAAGATATTTACTTACATTTCAGGGTTCCATTGTGCACCTTGAATGAAAAGTCCATGTACATAAACACCCCTCTCTGGATATTTCAAGGACTTTGGATTATCTAAAACCTTAAAGTCAAATCCTAATAGATCAATAGGTATTGATTGTTTTCTTGCATAGTTTTGCATTGCTGCAGTTATAAATCCTTGTTGGAAGAAAAATCCAGACATCCAGTATGAAACTGGATGACCAATTTTAAACCATCCCTGTAAAAACAACTCATTAATCTTCTTATACTCGTACTTATTTATTTTTAATACATATTGACAAAATGGTAGAGGAATTTCAGTAAACTTGCAACATAATCTGTAGTATAAGACTTATATATAATTAAATATTAAACCTTTAGAAAAAAGACATCTTAGAAAATAAATCACAAATATCACAATATGTAAGCTACATTAACACAGAGTTCAAAACAAAGGCTTAAAAAATTTTTAAAACATGACAAAATTAATATTATCACGTAATACGGATTTTTAATTAAAATCAATATGACCATAAATTTTCATATTTTCTCTATAAATTACCCAAAAATTATTAAACAACTGATTGCTTCTTTTTTTTGAAATTTACTGCAAGAAAAATGGTGCCTACAAATTTTCTCACATATCACAAGTAGTTGGTAACACATATCAAATATAAATTTCTAATGCTGAAATAATAATAATAATTTAAATATAACAGACTATAAAACATTTTTAAATGATTAACTTTACAAAATATTAAACCTCCTAAAAAAATATTTATTGCTTTCATAAAATTAAAATTAGATATAAGTAAAACATGATCCTTACATGGAAGAATGTAAGTCTTTCAATGAGGTCAGAAATAAAGCTAGAGAGTGATTTTAAAGTTGGATATGATGCAGATCTCCAAGCCATAGGAATACGATTGATTATTAAAGAATGACCAACTGCTTCAAGTTCAGGAGATAAAATAGTGAAACCGAAAATTGCACTCTTCAGTTCATTTAATGATGTTTTAATTGTTTTTGTAAGATGATTAAAACGTTCCATTTCTTGCACAAGAACAATATTCATTGAGTCCTCATACTTATGTGGGTACTTCTTAACAACTTTTTTAATGGAGAATGGTTTCATTAGCTGAAATACAAATAATATATTTTAAAATTATATTTATATTTTGCAAAAAGAGATTAAAAAACATTAAAGTTAATACATCAATAAAAAAAATATCTTAACTACTGATGCAAATCATTTTTCTAATTGAGCTTTACAAAAAAATTCTTATTATTAACTTAAAAACTATGAAGCACTTATTATATTAGAGTAAAAAAGCTAATAACATATCTTTTTACACTATCAGTTTATTTTTGAAATCATATTTGTTTAGTCTGATGGTAGCCACATTAAATGTCTTCTAGACATTGAAAAAAAATAATACCACATACAAAGTACCTAACTTAACCATTTTGGGGTAATATTTGACAATAATCTATGGTTTCTTCTTTCATTCATGGTATAATTTGATTCTAATTTAAAAATAAAGAAAAACGATATTATGCTTCCTATGTTATTTAGACTGCCTTCAGCGTATATTTCTTCAGAAATAACTTCTTAATCAAAAGCCAATTTAGCATGTGAGATGCCTACTGAATAAAACCAGGCTTCCTGTTTGTCATAAAATCCTATCTGTTCAAATTATATGATATGTTAATTTTAAGTTATAATTTTATTTATTAGAACTGGGTTTTTACTTTTTTAATTATTTTACATTCATGTATTATAGTTGTTTGTACAAAAGTGTGTTGTTTGCACAAATGTGAAATTAAATGGAGATTTTGATTTTTTGATTCAACATTTTACAAATCTATGAGGAAAAGGGGAAGAAAGAAGTTTATACAAGTTATGAAGAAAATTGCACTGCTGATTGTTTTGTTATGATTAACAATTTAATTGTAGAAAAGTCAGGACAATAACCAAAATCAAATTTAAAACAAATAATTGAAATATATATTTTAATATTATTTTTTTCAGATAATATACAGTTCTACATTATATATCAAAGACAGGAACATGACATTTTTTTTTTGAATTTGAAGAAAAATATCTGACAATGACAGTAATGTAAAAAAAATGTAAAATTATTCTTATCTTTTTAAAAAACTTTATTATCCTTTTTAGAAGGCAGTGTTTGACACTGAAAAAGTTGCTGTGTGGGAAACTGTTATTCCATTGTTAGTTATGACATTTATGAGCTCAGTTTACTCAACATTGCAAAAGTATGCAAAAATGGTAATTAGATATTGATTGAATGTTTCTCTCTATTTCAAGTGTAGTTTATATAATTTTATAAAATTAATTCACATAATGAATATAATACTTGCACTGTAACAATGTACATGAATGATTGAAAATTGAGGAAACTTTTTTGTAACATTCTACATAAATATGAGTTTGCAATGAAACAGTTTTTTGTAATTTTTAAAAAAATGAATAAAGTGATAAAAAAAAAATTTATTGGTATTTTATTTAGTATTTACTATAACAAAGCATCACTTTAAAATTAAGTATGAATTCTAATGTCTAATGGGAAATACTGATGAAATTGCAAATCCTTTTATTTAAAAGATAGAAAAATACACGTTTTAAAACTATTTTATTAATGCTTCTTTTGTTTATTATGATTTTTTTTTAATAGCATGAAAAATGATTTAAGATTTTACAAAATATTTCTCCTTAACAATGTTTTTATATACTTATCTTTTACAACTTGAACTCAAATTCTTACAGTAAAAGTCAAATCTATTAGGCAAGTATAGTCTGAGTTTCACCTTTTTTAGGATGTCTTCTAGAATAGTCAGTAACTCTGAATCCTGTTTCTTTTTACCTCCTTTAGGTTGAACGTCCAATAGATTACCAAGAAACTCATTTGTTCCTGTTAAATCCCTCATTATGTCAGCATTTTTATGAAATCCTAAAATTTCTGTGGGGTATTTATCTGGAATTGCCTGAAAAAAAGTTAATCAAAATAAAAAAAGTAATAGTTTTTGTTATAAGAATTGAGAAACGGAATATCTCATCCCTAAATTTATCAGTATGGAGATTTATAAATAGACAGCAGTTTTTTTAGCTTTACAACTTATCACCTACTTAGATATCAACCACTGCCCAAAAAAAAAAGTCTCTAAGGATAGACAGTCTCCTTCATCTACCAATTCTTTTTTCTTCTTCCTTGGGTAAGTACTGTAATAATTAGGTAAGCCTCACCACTGACTCCATCTATAATACCATGCACCATGCTGGTATCACCTGTTAGCTAGCAATGTGTATAGCTTCTTCCTTCATGAGGCTTAGTGGCAAGGTTTGATAGTATTAATATACCAGGTACCTGCCACCTGCTAGCTTATTAGGGGTTATTTGCACATTTGTTAGCCTGACTACAGGCTAATTTAGCTGACAGGTAAAACTTCTTACTACTTTTGTATTGTAAATCTAATTTTACCAAGCAACAGTGATAAATATCATGTCAAAAAATAGATTTATTTTTTAAACACTAAGCTAAAAAGAAAATACACAATTTATATATACATATAGATTAATTGGATAAAATCACTTTTTTCCAACTGTAGGCAGTAATAATATGCTTTATAAATAATTGGAAGAAATAAATAAATTACAGTGACTACTGTTATCACTAGCACAAAGAAGTCTTAGATTAGCAAAAAGTAATCACTTAAAAATTTATAACCTTTTTCTTTGTCACCATTAATTTAATTATTTTAATAAATTTAATGAGTCTTTCTTTTCTGTAATGATCTTTTAACCTTAGATACTTCAACGCATTCTTCATCCTGAAATATCTGGGTTTTTTCTGTTCACAGAAAATTAGTAAGTTTATTACTTAACACATAAAAATCTTAGCAATATTACACAGTACAATTATACAAAATTTCTTAAATAAAAGAAGTGATTGCCATTCTTCTCAGTTTCTTAATTCATAACTATATTTGTAAAAACAATTTATCTATTTTATAGGAAAACCTGTTAAATGTTAATAAAATATTAAAAAATAAATGAGTTGCATGTGACAAAGAAGTAACTTTTAAAATAATTATGATGTATAACTGGTCACAAGTATGTTTCCTGTCAGATAGTATTAATACATAGCATTCCATTATTTCTAATTTTAAGAATAATGACTGATAAAATCAAAACTATTAAGTAAAAACTAAGTTATTGGTAGAAGAGTATTTACTTACTGATATTATTTCAAGGTAATCTTCAAAACTGTTCTTTTTAGAGGGTAACTCAATAAACGAAGCTAAATCATCCTCAAAAACATGATAATGATTTCCTTTAACAATAAGTGGATTAATAAATTGCTTAATAATTGACATAAGAGTACGACGATCCCATTCATCGGTCACTCTTCCTCCATAGTTGCATTCTCCTGTCATATAACTGATAGCATTTAAAGGTAGTTCATGATATTGATTAATGTATGCCTATAAAAACAGAAAAGAAATTCTATTTTTAACATTGATATGTTTTATTTTTGCTGATTCATGATCTTAGAGCACTGTAAAATACATGTATAACAAAAACTTTCTTTAATGTGGAACATATTCCTCAAAAATTTTAAAGAACTAATCTAAATATTTTTGATTATAAATAATTAACAAAAAAAATATCAAGTTTGAAATAGGTATCAAATTTGGGACCATCTGTAAATTAATTAATATCTCAGCTAATAGATCTACAGTAATAAAGGATATTAAAATATTTTATTTGGACTACTTGATAATATAATTCACATAATTTAACAATAAATTGGAAGTACAATAAAGTTCTCATTACCCAGTAGCAGATTTACCACTTTGTAGCTTGTCTAGAGAGAGAAGTATATATTTCATTTTTATCTTAATTAAATAAAAAAATTGATTTCTAGAGAAATCTATATACTGACCATTGGGTTTTTCTTGTTTAAATTTTATAATGAATAAAAATAAAATGCTCATACTTTTAGAATTGTTTTTGAAACTAAACCAAAGTAATGTGTAATTTATTATTATGGCAGTAATATAAAATAATGGGTGTTAACTCAGATTATGTTTGATCAGACTGAAATGCTAGCCAAATACTGGGCATTACTTAAATATTTTCTTAAATACTTTTAAGGAACATATCCTTTAACCTAACTGAAAGTACATAAAAATATTGTGCATCTATATATCCAGTTAATAGTCAATATGTTTATATGATCAACATATTAATATATCTAAAGGAATCTAAAATATAATAAAGGAAAAATATTTACTTCATAACTTTATAATGTGTCTAGTCTCTAACTCAGGAGTGATTTCTTCTAAAAAGAAAATATTAATGATTGGTTTAAGTGCAATAATGGGAAATCTGATTATGAGTTGCTACTGGGAGAAGAAATTGCTGTCAAGACCTAGGGTGGAGACAGATATACTAAAAGTGAAACTGACACAAACTGATTATGAAAAGCTACAATGTTTAACCAGTATTTTGAATAGTTTGACATTGAATAATGTTTCATCATTCATAATTCGTTACATGGAGATACAAGAAGACTTTTTCTTAGGACACAAAATAATTTTACATAGAGCATAATCATCAATTAAGAATGAAAGAATCAGAAGCAAAGGAATAAATGACTCTCACAGGTTAATTCAAATAAGTTTAACTAGCTCATTCAAAATTCTCCTTTTCAAATAAGCCTCTGTAGACTAACTATTAACATTAGTTGATTAATTTTTTCATACTGCAATTAATTGCTTTATTAATTATTTAGTGAAAATTAAAATTTCAGTATTTTTAAAAAGAACATAATATTTAATATCTAATGTACGAGTATGTATAATTATTATTATTATTATTTATGTCTGTTTAGTTTAACTGCATGCATTTTTACATGTTTTGAAGATTATCAATAATTTTAAACAAACCATGGGACACCCTATCGATAATTTGATCCTATATAAAGACAGGTTAACTATAATAGTATTTGTTTGTTGTTTTTTTGGATTACTGTTCCAAGAGCTGAAAGTTCATTTGCAGCTCAACTCTTTAAATTTTCTGTATAACAGATTAGTATGAATTACCCAATCCATATTTGTATAGTATGACAATGCTATACTGCTATAAAATTACTATGCTAGTATAAAATGGTAATGATAGACCTTGCTGATGGTGAGAGGGCTTGAGTGTTCAGTGATATAAAGTAACTGGACCAAAAGTACAACCATACAGGAGTATTATCTGTTGAGATCCAGACTAAGGAATGATTCCTGAAAGAGAGTAGTAGCTCTTTCAGTAGTTGTTAAGGGCATAGGTCAGGAAGACTTAAACAGCCATATCAACACGTCAGGCTCTCACACCATTACAATGTTGTGATCCGAATCCGTGTAAACAAACATTTAAACAAGACCTCAAACAACCTAAAAAATCGTATGTAACTGTCAAAATATCTTGAGTTATGTGAAATCAATTCCATGATTTATTTAGTTGTCAAAAATTTTTGAATCTTGATGTCAATCAAAGGGGAAATATTATTAAGAAAAACCAATTATGTTTTAACTGTTTACGTTCCAACCATTTACCATCAAAGTGTGAATCACAAAAATCTTGTCGTAAATGTGGTCTACGACAGAACATGTTAATTCATAGGGCAAGGGAGACAATAACTTCTAAGGAAGAGATTATTAATTCGGAAAGGATTCCAAATCCTGGTACTAGTGAAGGGAGTTCTAATAGTTATTGTTCATTTAAAGATGCTAACAACCAGTTTTGTTATCCACTGCATTGGTACACATTAGAGATCATTTTGGTCATATTTATAAATGCAAGTGGTTGCTTGACAGTGCATATGAAACAAATTTTATCACAGAGGGTCTCGTCCAAAGAATTGGCTTAACAAAACATAAAAACAATATACTGATTCACAGCATTAGCGATGTACAAGCGATGACCAATCATTGTGTTATGATTAATCATAGCTCTAGAACAAATTCTTTTAATCGTACAATCAGTTGTTCAGTTCTTCCCAGAATTACAAGTAGCACACCTACTTGTAATATCAGATGGAATATTCCATCTGATATTGAATTGAATTGACTGATCCATCATCTAATATTCCAGATAAAGTTGATCTTTTAATTGGTGCTGAATTTTTAATTTTATTTTAGTACTGTGTGAGTAAATGACCAAACCAGGTCATCCCACAATTCTTAAAACTCATTTAGAGTGGATCTTATTTGGCACTATACCCAATGCCAGTCTTAAATCTATTCCTTGAAATAGAGGGGCTCTTTTTGTGTTCATAATGATGAAATTGATAAAAAATTAGAATGTTTTTGGAATATACAAGACATCAGTAAACCAATTTCAAAGGAAGATAAACGCTACTGTGAAGATCACTTTCATCAAAATACTATGAGAGATAAGACAGGCAGGTATGTAGTTCATCTTCCATTCCGAGAAAATGTGGCCACACTTGGTGAATCGTTCGATGGGGCGATGTCTAGACTTCTACAATTAGAAAGACGTTTGTGTCAAGACACCTCTTTAAGACAAGAGTGTAATAAATTTCTTTATGAATATGAAGCTCTAGGGCATATGGAACAGGTTGAATAGTTCTGTCAGGCCTATCAGAAATAGTCCTGATAGTAGTAGTAATTTAATGTACTTCTTGCTTCATCATCCTATTTTTAAGAAGACTAGTTCAACAACGAAGGCTAGAATTGTGTTTGATGCATCATTCAAAACAACTTCCGGATTGTCTTTAAATGATGTGTTACATGTAGAACAAACAATCCAACAAGACTTGTGTTCAATTGTGCTGAGGTTTCGTACTCATCCAGGGTGTTTACGGTAGACATTGCTAAAATGTATCACCAAATTAATGTTAACAAAGACTATAATTTACAATGCATTCTGTGGCATCAGTCACCAGACAAGTCTATCAAAGAATTTAAGTTAAAAACCATCACTTATGGGATATCATGTGCTCCCTTTTTAGCTATTCGTTGTATCCATCAATTAGTTGAAGATGAGGGAAAACAATATCCCAAAGCAGCAGAAATTTTATTATGCGATATGAATGTTGGCGACTGTATTTCTGGAATGAATACTGTAGATGAGGCTGTTCAATTACAACTTCAACTCGTCGCATTATTTCAAAAGAGTGGTTTTCATTTATGAAAGTGGTGTTCAACTAGCTGTGAGCTATTAGCATATATTCCAGAAGAGGATTGGAAATCACAGCTACCTCTTAAATTCACAAGTGAAGAGAACATTAGAATACTGGGCATAATCTGGCATCCAACATTTGATAAATTTCAAATCTCATTTCAAGGCATCAACAATCAGCAGTATATGAAGAGGTCTGCACTGTCCACAATAGCTTCTATTTCCGGAGGTCCCGGGTTCGAATCCCGGTCAGGCATTGCATTTTTCATATACGCTACAATTCATCCATCTCATCCTCTGAAGATATACCTTAACGGTGGTTCCG
>JAAAKQ030270593.1:0-10618 GCA_010016005.3 Zanna intricata | reverse complement strand
TTCAAATCCGTATAAAAATAACTACCTTTACTAGGATTTGAACCTTAGAACTCTCGACTTCGAAATCAGCTGATCTGTGATGTCCTGTTAATCAGTAGATCAGCCTAGTTGGCTAACGTAGTAACTGTACATCTCTTCTGGGCACAAACTAATAACTAATAAAACTCTGAAGTAATACATTACAGAAAAAGAGAGAGTAGAAATCTGTTGGTGTACTATAGACCAAATTATCGGTGATGAATCGCAGGTTTACAATTTAATCCTGAAACAAAACAACGGTCTTCACAATGGAAGCTTCCATCCGAGTCACGACCAAAAAAAGCATGCCAAAGGTTGGAGCAATGTCAATGCAATGTTGATTGTTTACTTTGATTTGAAGTTGTTGTGCAGCATGAATTACTCTCCAACAGTTCAGATAATTAACAAGGAATTTTACCTTCAAGTTCTGGGAAGATTATATGACGCAGTGAGCAGTAAATGGCTGCATTTTTGGGCGATCAGCAACTGGCTTCTTCATCACGATAATGCGCCAGCACATTTACTAAATGTTGTGCAACAGTTTTTGGCAAAACATCAAATTAGCAATTTTGCCAGCTTTCGTACAGTGCTGATATAGTTTCCTGCGATTTTTGGCTGTTTCAAAAACTGAAAATTCCTCTCAAAGGGCACTGATTCGATGACAGAGACAATTCAGAAGAATGCAACAAGAGCACTTAAGCCGTTTCAGAGAGTGGAAAGACAGATGGGAGCATGTCGTACAGTGACATGGGGATTACTTTAAAGGATTCCACAAGCCAGAGGACAAGGAATAGCATCATCATGGAAAATTAAAAGTAGGTCAGATTCTTTTGATACTCACCTCCTATGTTTACCTGCTCTCAAAATCTGTTTTTGAAAATTAGAGCAGTTTCACTCCCATCCTAGTTTTACAGTGAGAAAAATGTGATTTTCTTTTGTTTCATCCTATTTTAGCTTTATGAGAATGAGAAATACTGTGTTGTTGAATTACGCAGTTGTTGGTTTCTGCTTTTTTTTTAACCTACACTTTAATACATTTTTCATAACAAGGCTAACGATCATCAAGTGTACATCTCTTAAGCAACAGAATAGATGACGTTACTAGCTGTTTATGGCACGTAGCATACATTTAAAAAATAGGGAAATTCTTGTTTTCTCATTTGTTGAACCTGATTTGGTGTTAATAAAACTCAACTAGTTATTGGTGCCGAAATTTGAATTATATGTTACATATCTGCACTCTGTGGCATATCAGAAATATTTTTGTTGTTCTTTACGACTGAATAATTTGCCTCCTCCTTTATTATATGTGTCCACAGTATCATATAATTATGTTCATAATAGTACAATATTTATCAGTTAAATTAATATGATATTTATTTGTTATAGGAATTCAAACATCACAAGATGCTAGATTCTACGCACTTTCAAAAAAGTTTCCTTCGTTTAGCAATAAAGATAAACCGTTAGTAGTACAATTTAGGGTTAAACATGAACAAAACATCGATTGCGGTGGTGGTTATGTGAAGGTGTTTGACTCTTCATTGGAACAAGAGGATATGCATGGTGAAACACCGTATCTTATTATGTTTGGTAAGAATATTTTTAATTGTTTAAATATGTTAATTTTTAATATATGTAAATTATATGATAATTTTTTCACCAGTCATTTATTAACATTACTTATTTTTCAGTAAAAAAGATTTTTCTTCAATCACTAGTTAACTTAGGACCAAATAAACAAAAATACGACTAAACTTAAATCTGTTAATCATAAAAAAAAAAAAAAAAAAAAAAAAAAAAAATTTCACTGTTCTGTACTAATCTTTTACTTCAACATGTTTATTACTATATTTTCATTTTTTCCCCCCCCTTTTTTTTTTTTTGTTCTTTTTCAGTATTTGTCTTTACATAACGAGGTCTGAAAATAAAGTAATGAGACTGTTTCAGAAAAACTTTTTATTTACAATCAAATTATTTATGGATTCTAAGGCTGAAATAGTTTCCTTGGGAAGCCATACAATGCTTCGAAAGGTTTTCCTGTTCTTCGTAGCAGTGTTGGAACTCAGAAACCGAAATATCATTCAGTTGGTCATTACATTTTTTTAATGTTTTCTACTGTTCCAAAATGGTGTCCGTTGAGGTGTTTTTTTAAAGTCGGGAAGAGCAAAAAGTCGCAGGGCTTGAATAAGGTGGTTGTGGAACTACAGGAATGATTTCTTTGCCAAAAACTCATTAATTGAGAGTGCAGTGTGACAAGATGCATTGTCATGATGCAGCATTCGGTTGTCTTTGATGTCTGATCTCACATAGGCAACTCTTTCAAGAATTTCTCAGTAAATATATTCATTTATAGTCAGTCCTGTAGGCAAAAACTGCTTATGGACAATGCCATTACTATTGAAGAACCAAATTGCCATGGTTTTGATTTGTTCATTTTTGCTTTTTTGGGACATGGCAAATTTGAAGTGTGCTGAACCTTGCTGTAGTGTTTCATTTATGGGTAGTACTGAAATATCCAAGATTCATCAATTTTTCTATACCCTTGTTGAAGTTGTCTGCTGCCAACTCCCTCGACCATTCGTGGACTGCATCTTTAACCTCCAAATCGGACGAAAATAGTTTTCCACTGAGATGCTCCTTTAGATGAGTGAAAAGGAAGAAATCAGAAGGTGCAAGGTCAGGACTATAGGATGGATGGTTTAAAACATCCCAACCAAAAGATCGACTTTTTCTCGCTGTGTGAGGTCGAGCATTATTGTGCAAAAGACAAACACCTGTTGTTAGCCAACCCCTCCTTTTGTTTTGAATGGCTTGATGAAGTCTCTGAAGTGTCTTACAGTATCGACCGGCATTAATTGATTCTTCTCTTGGCAAAAAATCTGTAAGCAATATTCCTTTGAGTTCCCAAAACATTGTTGCAATGACTTTTTTTCACTTTGCTGTGTTTTGAATTTTTTTGCAGCAGGGGAACCAGTATGCCGCCACTGCATTGATTGTCTTTTGCTCTCAGGTCTGTAGTGAGTAACCCATGTTTCATCCCCTGTCACAAGAGAGTCAATAAGACTTTCTCCTTCTTCATAACGCTCAGTTTTTCGTTGTGAACATTTGTTCGGCCATTTTTAAAACTTCTACACCACTTTTTCATGTGACATGAGCTACCGTAAGCAGCAACAACTTCTTGATGAACATCTGCAGGTTTCTGTTTTTTAACAATAAAAAGATAGCGGATGAGGTCTCTCATTTTCCACTTGGCAGGTTGAGGAATGATAGTGTCCGTTTAGAAACGTGACTGTGACAATGTCAGTCAAGCAACTGACCTGTTTCACCACTCATTCTTTCACTAAGAAATCAGGAGTGCAAACTTTGTAAAAACTAATTTTCCTAGCGCTCCAAGCGTCTTGTGACCTTACTTTCCGATTATACCTCGTAGAACAATGCAGTATGTATGTACATTACTAGCATGGCCATGAATGACAGGTTCACCAACCTTAAGAAGAGAAATATCCCAACAGTCTTTGCTTTAGAGATATCCCTTGTATATATTTTTTTTTAATGTGAAACTTGTTTTTCAGTTGATTATTTAATCAAATTTAAAAGTATAGTGAATATGATTTACACTGTATCTCTTTTACATAATATAAATTAATTTTATCTCATGCTGCTCATGATATTTCTAAACATAAAACTAAACTATTTTGTAGGAGAGTAAATGTTTCTTCTTTAACTATTAATGCTCAAAATTGAGTAAACCTAGGTATCTGAAATCAAATTTGCTTTGCCTTCCTACCATTGTTTAATAAACTGGGATTTCTTTCTGTAATATGTAGTGATTAACCCTTTGCACCCTGGAAAAACTTTACTAATCTGTCCCTGTACTCTTTTGGCCTGTAATGCAAGACATTGCCATATTGTATGCAGCTCTGATTGATTATTATGCAGGCTGTCATCACAGCTCTCTTGACCAGCATTGAAGGACACCTAGGTACAGCTTTTATTTGTTTTATATTACATTTTCTGTGTTTCTGAACTGTGTTTCCAAAATTATCTGAAATTCTTATTTTATTATTCTTATTTATTTACAAAAAAGCTGTTAAGTCCCTTTCAAAATACTCTCTATTACAGTTAAATACATTTATCTAATTGTTCAAAACAGTTTCTTTTTTTTCTCTTCCCTGCTTTCCTTTTGGGTCCCTTTTCATTCCAAGGGAACAATAAAAAAAATCGTTGGGAGCTAAATTAGTTAAATAATGTGGGAGTAGAGAAAGGCAGTTATGTAGTTAAAATTGACACACTGAGATCTGTGTGAGTAGACGATTGTAATGATGGAAAAACCAGTTATTCATCTGTCACAAGTTGGGCCTTTTATTTTTTTTCCCACAAACTGTTGTGCTGTATTCTCAGAACCTCTAAGTTTGACCTGGTGAAATGAATTCTGAATGCACCATTCCTCTCATTTCAAAAAACAAATTAACATTGTCTTGATGTGTGACTTGATTTGTGATCGTTTTTCTGGGTGGGGCAGTGTTGCAATCTTTTACTGTTGACTGCTGTTTGATTTCGGGGTCGTGTAACCATAGAACAATGATTCCATCACCAGTATCGGAAGAGAAATCTGGGTTGGTTTAGGACTTGTTGTTTTTTCAAAGTGTAGCATGCTTCCAAGTGACCCTCCTTTCTCTTTGAGCAGTGAGGAACCAAGGCACAAATTTTGCAGCAGCCCTTCTCATACCCTTCCCAATAAGATTTACTAAATTCATATGAATTTTTTCATTGGTAAGTTGTCGGTCTAACGCAAGTGCGTGAATTATTTCTACATTTTCATCTGTTCGGGAAGTGGGAACAATAACCAGAAAAAGATCTATCAGCATTTCACCTTTTTTTGAAATGCAAAAACCAGTCGTACATATGATTTTTTTCTCCAGCCGTATCCTTGTAAGCTGTTTCCAACATCACAATAGTATCTGCAGCATTTTTCCCAAGCAGAAAGCAAGATTTAATAGTGGCACAACACGCTGTTTGTTAAAATCTGCCATGACAGAAAATGAGAAGCAGACAAAACACTTTCACAAAAAAATTCATAGAGGTCAGACATAACCTTCCCAGAGCTGACACCTTTTGGCAGACTGGTATGGAAAAAGTTGCTTGACAGTTTCCTGGCGGGGGGGGGGAGAACTGCACACTACAAAAACATGCTTAATGCAGTGCCATTTCAGTTATTTTTTGGATACCCCCTCTTATAAATGTAATTTATTGTCAGGTATTTAAAATTTCAACATTGAAAATGTAAAAAAAATTGTGAACAATAGTAAAGTCACCATTATGCTGCACCATCTAACTGGTGCAACATTAACAAAAAAAAAGGTAGATGGAACAACGCAGAGTGACATAATTTAGAGAACGTGAAAGCAAAAGTGACTGTGGAGTTAAATTAAATTTCAAACGTAGTTCAATTAATTGCCTATACTAATATGTGTAAGAAATAATCTTTATCACTCAATATATATAATATTTTATTATTTTTTTTTTTTTTGTAATTAAGTTAAGCTAGAAAAATTAACTCTTTTCACTATTCTCTCACCCTTTCCCCCCCCCTCTAAAATTGCAATTTACATGTCATTTTTACAGATATTTTCATAAGATCTTAATACTGATTTTTTTTTTTTAATATTTAAAAAATATATATATATATAATATAATATATTTTAAATATTACATATTTTAAATATAAATTTCTTTTGCAGGTCCAGATATCTGTGGTCCAGGAACAAAAAAAGTTCATGTAATTTTTAGTTACAAGGGTAAAAATCATTTAATCAACAAGGACATTCGTTGTAAAGATGATGTTTACTCGCATATTTACACTCTTATTGTGAGACCAGATAATACATATGAGGTAAAAAATCAAGTTATTTTAGCAGAATGGTTTATTATTTTATTCATATTCCAATTTTTTGTTAGCTTGGTGTGTGTGTGTGTGTGTGTGTGTGTGTGTGTGTATACACTGGGGGTTTCTAAAATGGTGGGTTGACTATATGTGTTCAAATTTTACTTGTAAAACTAAACAAAAAGTATCCTTAGGAAAAGTTTCAACTTTCCTTTGTTCTCCCCGTGTCTGCCATTTTGTTATTTTTGTATAAAAATCTATATCTCAAGTTCATGTAGACGAACAATATTAATATTGGGTAAGGTTTTTGGTAATAAAGTTTTAAAATTACCAAAACATCAGGACTTAAATACCTTTGCAAATTATTAAATGGCACCCATGTTTATTTTTCAATCTGTTATATCTCCATAAATATGTTTTATCAAAATTTATGTTAATGTTAAATTATTGACCCTTTTATTTTGAACAAAATTATATTTTTTAAAATCGGTTTACGGTTAGTAGAGTTGGCAGAAAATTGATGTTTTGTAATTTTGTATATGTTCATGTTCTCCAGTTTATATTCAATTCTGTTAAAAATTAATTGTTTTTATTTATTATTAATTTTAGTATTGTAAATTAGTATTAAACTAAGTAATACTTTTATAATAATAATAATAATTATGATAAAATTACAGTATCAATTTTCTGCCATAACTTTACTATTTGTTAACAGATCCTAAAAAATAAAACATCTTTTTTTTTTTAAAAACAAAAGGCTTTATGTTTTAGCAAATAACATAAATTTTGATAAAACTAATATTAATATTTATTGAGATGTAAACGGACTGAAAATTAAATGTGGCCACCATTTTATAATTAGTAAAGATATCTTAAGTCCTTATTTTTGTTAACTTTATTACCAACAAGCTTACCAAATATTAATGTGATTCCTCTATCTGAACTTGATATATAAATTTTTATATAAAAATAACAAAATGGCGGACGGGGAGAAAACGAAGGAGAAATTGCATTTTTTCCTGAGGAAAACTTTTTAGGATATTTTTTTTGTTTGTTTTACTAGTAGAATCTGAAAAGTATAGCCGGCCCACCATTTTAGAAATGCTGTATATTTAATATTAAATGAAATTTAATCCTGAATAAACTAAACAGAGTGTGTTTGTATATATATTGACATTAATATGAAACTTAATGACTCCTTTGTCCTATCAATATGAAAGAAAGACCAACCTTTTCAATAATTGTAAACGTACATAATAATTTTGAACCCTTTTTCCCCTACTAATATCATATGTATATTTTGATCGATATTCAGTTACACTATTGCATTAGCGCTAATGCTTTTCATTGCTATTCTATCGGTAGTTATTTAAAAATATTCATGTTACTCTGAATTTAATTTCCAAGTTCATTCATTACATGTATGTAGTGTTGTGTTATCTATGGACTGTCAGTAGTTGAAGATTACACAAAACTTTCTATTTTTACTTAAATGAATACTTTCAATTTAACAACGATCTAGATCTTCTTACACATAAATAAGGTTTCGGCTTTACTGCAACCAATAATTTCCAGCTAAAATAACTGTTTAAAATGGTAGTGCTAGTATAACTAAAGAAGACTTAAGAACGAGTGAAAATATGTCTATGAGGTGTGGCTAGAAAATAATGGGACTGATTTTTTATAAGACAAACAGCATAAGCCTCAAGGTCAAACGCCACATTGTTGAGTCGCCTGACATCCCCCTTTACATTCCATCTGGTGTGACGACCGCAGCCTTTGCTCATGTCGGATCTTGTACCTGCCGCTTGTTGGAAAAACTGTATGTGTTTTAATAGAACAGTGCGTTAACGTGAAATTTTTAGTGAAACTTGGCAAGTCCACAACAGCGTGCAGTCTCTTTCAATAGCTATTCTCTCGTACAAGTGTTCAGTGATGAGTGTATGTCGTGCACACAGGTTTTCAAGTGGCGTAAACTATTCAAAGAAGGACGAAAAGAAATCGAAATCTGATCCGCATCCAGGACATCCTTCTACTTTGAAAACATTGAAGAAATAGGCAATCTTATCCATTCTGAAAGTCTGGAGGTCAAACGGTAAATAAGGAAGGATTATCTTGAAGTTTTAACTACTTTCCGTGAGCAAGTAAGAAGAAAGCGACCCGAGTTGTGGAAGAACAAATTGTAGATTCTTCATCAGGACAACGCTCCAGCCCCCGACTACACTGATAAAGTTATTTTTGGCTAAGCGTGGGATCCCTGGGCCGAAAAACATTCACCATACTCGCAAGACCTTAGCCCCGTGTGACTTTTTTATGTTCCTGAAAGTGAAGGGAGCAGTGAAAGGAACTAGATTTGAGACAATTGAAGCTGTAAAAGAAAAGTGACTGAGACCGTGAACTTTATTTCAAAAAATGATCTGAAACACTGTTTTGAACTTCGGAAAATTGGAATGTAGTGGTGTATGGATCATGGAAGGGGGAGTATATTGAAGGGGGTTTTGTGAAAGTTGTTATGCTACAGCAAAAATCCCATTATTTTCTAGCCACACCTCATATGTAAATGTAGAATATAAATCTGTTTTTCTGCTTTTTTTTCTTTATGTATAGTTTTAAATGTTGGTAACATTTTAAAAATTACACATAAATTTTTATTATTTAAAATGGACTTTGAAGGTGTGTTTAGAAATATATTGAGAATGGTTAAAAAAATTAGTTAAATTGAATATAAGAAAATTTTGTATTGTTAACCACGGAACATCTTTGTCTTTATGTCCAACCTCTTTGTTATAAAACCATGTTATTAGTTTAGCTACAATTCAAATAGGCTCCAAGTTCTTATTATCTTTTAAGCAATATTACTATATTTAATTAGTCATTCTTTTTCCAGCCATTTGCTGAATCTTGACATATGCAATAATGTTGTGTATCACATCGATTCTTGGTAGTTAAATAAAACTTTAAACGATAAATATTTTTGAATTACGATAACAAGTTTGGTGTTAATTAATTATAGAAGATGGAACGCAAATTTATTGTAATTTTTTTTTTCATTTCTTACTAGGTTCTAATCGATAATGAAAAAGTTGAATCTGGTGAATTAGAGAGTGATTGGGACTTTTTACCTCCAAAGAAGATTAAAGATCCTTCTGCCAAGAAACCAGATGATTGGGAAGATAACCCGACAATTGATGACCCCGATGACAAGAAACCAGACGATTGGGACAAGCCACAACTCATTCCGGACAAGGATGCAGAGAAGTACGATCTATTTATTCTGTAAATTATTTACTATTACAGAAAAGTATCTTTTAGCAACTATTTGAAGGAAAGAATGTGGGGAGTTAGAAAATGAATTATCTTTATATTTTGTTGTGTAAGGAGTACGAAAATAACATTCACTTAAATTATGATATCCTTTTAAATGACTCGTGTTTTAATTAATGACGACCGTCTATTATGATAATAACAATTGTGATTTCTTTTTAATTATAATCTTGCATATATCATACATATACAGTTGCGCAAGTTTGCAATTTTGGATAGTCCCTGAAGATTGAGTAATTACGCTGAAAGCGCTAGGATAATATATCATCTAAATATTGTTGGTAAAGTAGGGGAATACATTGTTTATCAGATTATAATTATACCAATATGGGGGGGGCAAGTTGAGAAAATTATATGTTAAAGTTTCATGCATATTGTGCGCTGTTCTTCCATTTAAACTATTACAAATCCATGTATAACCTTGGTTTGTTCTGCTGACATAATTAGGGCAACTAATTTTATGTTTTAAATGTAATCTTTTCATTACTAATATTAAAACAATTTAGTTAAGTAACAGGTGTTATTTAAATATTATTATTATTATTTGTGTTCTAAATGTATTGTTTGTGTTTATTTTATAGACCAGAAGATTGGGATGATGAAATGGATGGAGAATGGGAAGCACCGATGGTTAACAATCCGGAATATAAGGGTGAATGGAAACCGAAACAGATTGATAATCCAAAATACAAGGTATATTGCACATTTCTGAGACGTGAACGCCTTTATTTTAACTTTTTTTCAACCATTCAGCGACTAATACATTTTACTGTAAAGTGCTAAAAATTTTCAGTTTGTTAAAAATTAAACTTAACAATTTTTATCCAATTTCCTCTGCTATGAAATGTTATAAAATTGTTCCACGGATGTTTTGTTTCAGTTGTGTGTATAATCTAAAATATTTTCACCTTGCCTAGTTTTAGTTTCGCAATTTGTTTACACCTATGATTTATCACTGCTAATCGTGCATGCGGCAAAAAATCATTGTACATCAACTCTTGAAATTGTAAATGTTGATTAAATCGATAGGTATATGGCCTATAAATAGCAATTCTAAATTTTGCCGACATGATCCTGCTCGGGTTTTGAATTAACGGGTTAACCAATCTTCTTAACTCTACTGTCATTTTAAACATAAAGTTCACTTCTTTCTCATAGTATACTTTATTTCCAATGGGAACGCTTTACATATTTTCTACAGCAAAAAAAAAAATTGAGGGGTAGCATTTGTGTGTAAGCTGTCATTGTTTACAATGAACTATGTTTGCAGTTCATTCTTGTGTTTATATTTAAAATATCTTGTTTATTGCTAGTTATACAGGGTGTATCAAAACTGCACGGCAATCTCTCGGAAACAGATTCTATATCTAAAAATAAGAAAAAAGTTTC
>JAAAKQ030270582.1:0-10618 GCA_010016005.3 Zanna intricata | reverse complement strand
ATAATGATTGGATTTGTTCGGGTATAAGAATGGAAGGGAAGGGACCCCCACTTATTTGTAACCGACTGCAGGCTACAAAGCTACGTTACCGCTTCAATAATAAAATGAGAAAATCAATTTGTTTAATTTTATTGTGGAAATGATAATCAGGCTATTCATAAACAATTAATTAGCTATGGAATTACAACTTTTTTGATAAAATTGAGATTTAACAAAGATCAGAACAGAATAGAACAGAGTTTAAATCCGTAACAACTTAATATTCTGTTAACAAATACATAACGTAAAGAGACTGAACCAATATGAAAATTTGTTAAGTTTACTCTAACCCTCGATAAAGTAAAGGTTATTTTTTTTAAACTTAAAAATGTCTTCTCATAAAAACTATCATTTTAATAAATCCTATTTTTTTTTCTAGTTCTAGAGCTATGCTGCATGAAGAAAGTATGAAAATCGGTCAAAAAATGAGGTATGAGTTTTTTTGCATTTTTTGAAGTTTGATGACGAAGAGATTCCTCTCCAAACTAAAACAAAAAAGTGGAGGTTATGTTCGAATGTACATGTGTTGTGTGTTGGTGTGTTTGAAGTTCTATAACGTTTGACTGGATAAACCGATTTTTTTATGAAATCTGGCATAGAGACAAGTGTATAGAAGCAATTAGTTGGTAAAAGTTTGGGATCAGTGTCTTCAAGGAACAGGGTAAGTAATTTCTTTGAGGTCAATTTTTTGTAAATTTTATACATATAAACCACTTTTTATTAAAATCAGTATATGCATATCTTACCATTAAAAAAAAAAAAATTATTGCCCCCCCAATTTCCCCACTTTCCCAAAAATTGAAAAAGTTATCTTTTTATTTATTGCATATTTTTAACAGATTTTTTAAAATCTTTTCCTAAGCATAGTAGTTATGCAAGTGGCCCAAAAAAAATATTCTGAGGCATGATGGGAGGGTAGGAAAACCAATAAAATTTTTAAAATATCAATTTTTTGAAATTTTTTATTGTAAATGTGTAATAATTTTTTGTTTTTTTTTTTCTTATTTTTTTCCTGCGGAACCTCCGTAAAGCATTACGTCAGAGGATGAGATTAATGATGACTTATAGCGTGTGTGAAAATGCCATGCCTCACTAGGATTCGAACCCGAGAGGTTCGGGTTCGGTAAAGCCCAAAACGCTACCACTCGCGCCACGGAGGCATGCATAATATTACAATAAGATTTTATGAAAAATTTCACCCCCAAAAAATAAATGTTAGATAATTTATTATCGGTTGGACATTTTACAATGGGAATTTTGTTTCTTTCATTTAACATAGTAACATACTATAGAGGTGAGGGAGCAGAAAAACAGAAATAATTTTTTTTTTTGTATTTTTTGAATATTTTTTCTTTATATAACAATAAATAACTACTGCCGAGAAAATAAAACGACTCTTTTGTCAAAATTTTTTCAACTAAACATAGGAAGAATCGGTTTTTGAAATAATAGCGGAGAAAAATCTACACTTCAAAATACAGTAAATGTTATATCCCGATGTCATATAGATCACCTAAGTCACGGTTTGGTTTATTACTCGCAAAAGTATTTGCCTGATCGTATAAAGGTCGGTAAAACTTGATCTGAGAGCTCTCCAAGACGCAAAATTAATTATAAAATTAAAACGCCAAACTCTCTATAAAAGCAAGCGCTAAAAGAGAGAACGCAAAAAAATGGCGTTAGCGTTCAATTTTAACACGAAATTTATATAATAAAAAATCGCTTTCGTTTAACGCTTAACTCTGACATCACAAAACAGTATTTCTTTTGGAGGCGTTATATGGCGCTCACTGTTTGCAAACTTTTCCATATAAAGATCTTGTTAGATTAGAAAAATAAAATTTAAAGAAACATCCGATTACCATGACGGAATTTATAAACTAAAAAGTGAAACAGATATTTATAAAAATACAGCAAAAATAGAAGACTCCATCTGGAGAAGAAACCTACAATTTTACGGGCATCTATACTGAACGAGCGAAAACAGATTAATCAAAACAAATATTTAATTTTTATAACAATAAAATTATTAGAACTATCCGGTTTAAAGTAGTAGAAAACGATGTTAAAACTAAAAAAAAACCTGTTTTAAAGTGAGACAAATTTAGAAAATTTATTTCTATAAATTTCCAGAGAGAGAAGAGGGATAAGAGGTGTGTATGAAGAAAGTGGAACCAGGAAGAAATACAACAACAGAGTGAACAATTGAAAAAATATTGGGAAAACAAACCAAATTCCAAACTATTATGCAAACGCGATCCTTAATGGTCCGGGCGAACGAAAAAAAAAATGAGGAAGTAAGTTCACATTAATATAAAAAAGAAAAAAATAATAAAACAAAGATGTAACCATATCGATACAGTAAAATAATTAGCACAGCTTTTATGGAAAGAAAAAGTTAATCTTTTATTTAAAATAAATCGCTGGAAAATCTTTTTACGGATAGATAAATTATTAAAACTAACACAGGACTATAACGAGGCCTTTTTTTTAATTACCGTGCTGCAATATACGAAAATAACACAGCATTTTTAAATATTTATTTAAAAATGAATATTTTTTTTATAGAAATAAATATCTTTATTTATTTCAACCTGTGTATAAACAAAAACGTACGGATAAGTTAGAATTTTTAATTAACTAAATTTCTATACGATTCAGATTTACCATTCTAAATAGTCAACTCGTAATCAATTTCTATATCTTGAATACCCAATCTAACGTTATGAATCATAATGATTAAGGATAGAAATGGTTAAATTTATAATAAATATTTAATTAATAATCTACATATATATATATATATTCATGCCCAAGAAATAATTATTGCGAATAATTAATTCTTCGTACGAATAATCTTGACCGACATCGCGACACCGCGTGTCGTACTCCATCGGTCCACAACATAAACACCATGATGTTATCTGGACAAAACAGTCGAATTTTCTTTAACAAGCTTTCCTATGCTCCAGGAACCGATCACACACAAACACCGTGTGTTCTACGGTGCCCTCCTCTTCTAAACAGTCGCATTCCGCAGAGGTTTTGAACGTCAGCGCGCACAGGTACGTTTTGAAACACCCGTTAACAATAACGAACTCGGTAAATTCATACCTCGATTTGCCCTGCTTACGATCCAGCCGTTTCTAAAGGTCCGGGATCAGAAGTCTGCGGGTTCTCCGCATCCGCCTTACTCGCTCCGCTGTACACCTCCTCCCTTTTCTGAACCAGCAGATCTAGCACTAGTCGGGCCACTACGCCAGCGTTATCGCCCGAGTAGTATCTATAACCACAGCACACCCGAAGGGAGACTTTCTCCCGAATATTTAAAATGTATCTTTTTTAATAGTCAAATATTTTTTTAAACTTTTTTCTTATTCGGATCTTTAGTTAAATTTAAAAATATTTCTTTTGTTTTTACAACTGAATATATTTTTTATGATTTAAAAAACTGATAAAACATGCGAAAAAATTAATAAGTAGTACAAAGTAGTATTTTTTATTGTAATTTAAAAAAAACAAAAAAACAGTAATATAAAGGTAAAAGAGACTAAAGTTCTGTAGTTATTAAAAAAATCAGTCTTTGTAAACTAGTAGATTTTGGATTCACCGAGAAATACTATCGCTGTGTATCTGCTATTGCTCCGTTCATAGGCGGGGCGCATCTACGCGAGACAAATTTGATTACTTTTTCTTAGAGAACTTGTGCGAACGGGAAAATAGGATCTTTCATTGTAGAAAAGAAATACAGCACTACGGTAGTGTTGTATCCGTGTGGATCTTAGTTAGGGATCGCAGGACCGTTACGCATACAGAATGTCTTATTTGTATCGAGTACCGGTGCCTGGGAACACACTCTGCGGAAGGTATAACACCCTTGTAACAGAGTTAAGGCTACTTGCCTTATTCCGATTCAATTTTCAACTTATCGGTTCGGTTCAGAACGGTACAGATCTTTACAGTAAAAATAGATAAAGAATAGAATAGATAGTTCGCAGCGCTTTACTGTAAACGTTGAATCCTTCCCTTTTTTTCCGACGGTCATCCCTTTCCGTTTTCCATTCTCTTTCCTCCCTTTCTTTCTTCTTTTCCTCCCTTTTCCGTTCTTCATTTTGATTATTCTATTTCTACGAAATATCTTTTAAGAACACCACTTTTCCTGCCAGTTTTGTTATTATCTATCCTTTAACACCCTCCGATATAATATCAGATAAATCTTTATCGATGTTTGTACACGCATCTCTTTTTATAGCCTTTCGACGTGACCCTGCATATTATTTCCATCAAATGATCTCTTCAGTGTCTTCTTGCTTATTTCTCTCAGTTCTATATCTAAAATAATACTTTTTTTTTAATTTAAAAATTATTTTTTTATAGTATTTCAAGCTTAACGTAAAGTTTTCATATTTTTATCACTTTTTTTAATAATAATTATAATCTTAAACGGTCAGTATTTCTTAGGGTATTAATTTTTAACGATTATTAAATAAAGTCTTTTCCTAAGTATACATTTTATTTTGCAATAACATAAAAAAATAGATGCGGTACTATTGATTAAAATTACAAATTATTTTTTTCTGATTAAAATATAATTCAAATTTTGCTAAATATCTTCCTCACCGTATCAACCGCGACAATCGATAGCAATTATGTTGAGGTTTACTGGTTATAGATTTTGTAGACGATGGCCGGAGAATAAATGAATCCTCAACCTTTGATGGAATAAGTAAGTTCAGACAGAAGATGTCAATGTCATTATTTTGAAATTTCAATTTTTAGAATTTCAAAAGTTTTCTAATTATAAACCGAACACTTTTATAATTTGGAAAAAAAATTTAATGAAATATTAATAAAAAAATTACCTAAAACTATTATTTTATAACTAGCTTATTCCATTTCTTTTAAATTTGTAATATTGAGAATAGTTTAAGGTAAAAGCTATAGAGGGGGACAAATATTATATCTAATTTTAATATTGATTATTTCCACTCTTAGATATAACGATTGATTACATCGTTCTTGAGCTACGCAAGTCACAGTTAGTATTTCCAGCTTAAAAGTTTACAACACAACAAAAGGAATGAAAAATTGCATCGCACTAGAACTGACCGATGACTAACAAATTTCTAGTTTTACAAACACAAATGAATGTTAAATTTACAACACTGTATTTACTTTAAAATATTTAGGGCGTTATATAAGATTTAAATAAATGACGATCACAAAAAACGTGAACGTTAAGAAGTGTACTATTCTCAAGAAGACTGATAACAATTATATAAATTATTTATTGTATTAAAAACTACTGGTTTTAATTTTTAAAAACTGAAAATATTTTTCTAAGTTTTTTTTTAATAATAAAAGATAATTTTTTTTTTCTACGTACACTTTATTACAATAAATTTCTCAAAATTAAATCCTCTACACATTTTCATAATAAAATTTACGCATTCATAAGTCATTTAACAAATTTATGTACTTCAAACGTTAAAAAAACGAGTTTTTCGTCACCGGATATATCTGTTTTGTATTAAAATAATGAAAACTACGATAAATAAATCTCGATTCCATCCCGGAGAGGAAAAACCGCCCGCCAAAAAGTGGCATTACCGGTTGCCACACCACCCCCTCTGTTCCTAACCCTGAAGGGCTTTACCGGAGGTCGTCTTTCAGCCTCGGTATGATAACATCCACAGTCATCCAAAGATCTCGGGGAGATGCCGCCGATGCAAATGCCCCGAAGTACATTCACATCGGCAATTTAATGCTTATTTTGCTAGGTGTCCGATAACTTCTTCGAAGGCATAGAACGCATTGAAATCACCCGCCTGTGTACACCAACTATCAGCAACGGTGCTATTCTACTCACGTTAATTACCAGCATGCCACGATGGCATATAGAATGGAGCGCATTCACCAATTTTAATGTCCTCGAGGACCCCAGGTCTGGTCTGTTCGGAAACTGAGTATAACCTCTAATCTGCCACCACAGCTCCAACTTTGAGATCCGCTTACGATAGATACATCATCGACGCAGGTGGTATCACCTGCGTCGGTCTAGTGGTTAACGCGACATCGCAAATCAGCCGATTTCGAAGTCGAGAGTTCTAAGGTTCTAATCCTAGTACAGGCAGTTACTTTTATACGGATTTGAATACTAGAACGTAGATACCGATGTTCTTCGCGGTTGGGTTTCAATTAACCACACATCTCAGGAGCGGTCGAACTGAGACTGTACAAGACTACACTTCATCTACATTCATATATATCATCCTCACTCATCCTCTGAAGTAATACCATACGGTGGTTCCGGAGACTAAACAAAAAAGAAAGAAAAGTGAAAAACATAAGAAACCATCAATTTTACCTCTTTTATAAAGCCTTAAAATTTTAGTATGAACTCATTTCATCGAAGAAACTGAAATCCGGGAGAAATTTTTCGCAACTGTTATTCGACAACAAGGTGTTTTCAGTCATATATGAATGTTTTTCCTTATTTGAAGTTCTGTAATTCAATTACCGAATTACTTCCCTTCCCTTCTAATATAACCTCCTTTATATACCTCCACTATATAAATATACAGCATGTCATAAAAACAGTTTCAAGAATTCAAGTTTATGTATTTTTCTTATCGTAATTTTTCTTTTTTTTCTCACAAATGTTTTCAGATTTCGATCAATTTTTTCTTTAAATAAAAATTTAAAGTCATAGTTTGTAGTTTTTAAAAAATAAAAATAAAAAAATATATATTTGTTTTGATAAGCAGAATAAGAAAATGCGTATAGTAATTAAAAATACGAAATTTTTACGATGGGAAAAAATTATATTTGATAAAATAATTTGAAATTAATTTCTGCAGAGATAAAAAGCACAGTAACAAACAATTAACAATGTAAGATTATTAGATAGCTGCTAATGAGGATTTCTATTTTCAAAACGACGAGCCAGCTAATCTTTTTCTTGTTACAGTACTGTGCGTTACCCGCACACTAATTTACTGATTTACAGAAGTCGTATTTTTATTTATAACTATCAATTCATCCTAATGTAATAAAATTTTTTCGTTTCAACTATTTGACGCACACTTGTCAATGAAGATGGTGGTCGATCTTCATTGGCACCGATTTTCTTACTTTATATCAAATCGAGAATTCCATTGACAGAAAAACGTTGGAGCTGATGACAAATATGAAAATATTTTAATTATTACTAAAAAAAAAAAAAAAAACATTATCAAATTAAATAGCTGATTAAAATATACCTTTCTTTACTAGTAAAAAAATTATTTCAATAATATAAAAAGTTTTCAAAAAAAGATCAAAGGGTAAAAGAAATAACAGTCCTACGCATTTTAGATTACGAGCAACCTTAGAAGTTAAGGATAATAGATAAAAAAAAAAGTAAAAATGTAATAGGATGAATATTTGATTACGTAGATATTAGTATTCATATTTGAATCCTAAAAAAAAAAAAAATGCAATATATTAAAAAAAGATGAGTAAATATTAATTAGAAAGATCTTGAAAACGTAAAGCCGATTTTATTTTTAAATTAAAGAAAGAAAAAGTTAGATTTATTCTAGTGTAAAAAAAAACTGCAAGTTAAAAAAAAAGAAAACAAAATAAATTAAAATTCATTTATCGGATAATATTTTTTAATAATAACCCTAATTATGTTTGTAGTATATAAAACAATATTAACAAATTTTCATACATCCGACTCTTGTGATTAACCGACCGACCTGATAACTTATATTATCAGTACATTGATCCTAAGGATCATGTATGTTCGGCCTATTATATCTAAATCTACCTGTGTATTAATTAATTTATTTATGCTTCTGTTTTTGTGTATATATTTATGTCTGTATGAGTATTTCCTATGTACCTACTTCTGTGCCTCCTGTATGTCTTATTCTACTGCATCTGAAACTATTTATGTCGTGTCCTGTTGTGTTCTTGTTTATTTATTGTGTGTATTGAAGTACTGTACTTCCTACGTATCTAAGATCTCAAAAGACCGAGCCCCGATGTGGTCTTCTGTGCGGGAGAGCCACATTAGAGGCAAAGGTATAAAAAAAGATTCCCCGCTTCAAGGGTGGGGTCTAGGGTTGACTTTGTTGGCTCTGATCCCCCGCTCACTTGTACAAGACTACACTTCATTCTCATTCATACATCTCATGCTCATTCATCCTCTGAAGTAATACCTTACGGTGGTTCCGGAGGCTAAACAGAAAAAGAGAGAGATCTCCCGCTCCCAGGATTTGAGGCAGGCAGAAGAAAAGATCAGAACCGGTGAGCTAACCTATCATGCCGAATGTATTGCCGGTGGACGGAGACGCCCATTAGAGTGGACAACAACCCCCGAACTGTGTAATGCTTCAATGTGGGTCCAGCCTGGGGTTGAAGGAAAAAATAAAAATAAAAGGATCATTATAAACAATGGTTTTTATTTTAATTTTATTTCTTTATTATAGCGTTAAAGAAACTTTACATTCTGTTCAGAATTAATACTGAACAATGAATAAATATGCTAAATTTGGAATAAACAATAAGACCCAGTGGTTTGTAGCTTACAAGTTAATAACGAAAAGAAAACAAATTGACTGCGTAGAACTGATACTTTTTAAACCACTTAATTGTATCGATGTTTCAATTCCAGAATATCGTTTCTCAGTATTCTTGAAAAATCGCTAATAGTGTTATCCAACAAATTGACTGTCATATAAATTGGATGCCGATCCAAACGATTTTGATATCGTTGACTGATCAGAGGGATTTTTCGCCTAACTGTTCGTAATTTAAAATCATTACATATGAAGTTATTGCTTATATACTGAGGTAATTGAACATTTTTGACAGTTTTTTGTCTGATAATTTTCAAGTACGTCAATATTGGAATCGCTTGCTGTACTCCACAATTCAAGTCCATAAGTCCAAATCGGTTTCAAGATGGATTTATAAATTTCCAATAATTTATTTTCTATTGAAAGCCGAGATCTGTGTCTTATTAGCCGGTACATTTTTTTAAACTTTAGATCTAATTGCATTCGCTTAGATTTTACCCAGGTAAGGCGCAGGATAAGATAAGAACCTAAATATTTACATTCTTGAGAACTTGGAATCGGAATATTAAAGATACAAACAGTCGGGCAGCTTTTCTTTCGAATGATGAATTTGACGCGCTTCGACTTTATTTCGTTTATCTTTATTTTGCCAACTTGTTAACCAGGATTCGAGAAGAGAGAGATAATTTTAAATATAATGAGATGCAGTAGCTGGATTTTCATGGACAGCAAGAATTGCAGAATCATCAGCAAACGTTGCAACCGGTTGTATCTGCTGTAATCGGAACATCGACAGAAAACAGAACATATAAGATGGGTTTTAGAAAAAGTTTAAACTACAGCATGTACTAATACAATCAAATTTTTTAGTCTCAATCTTTTAAAAGTCACATCGATAATATAGAAACAAAGCAGAAAAAATTTCCAGTATATAAAGAGACAAGTAAGATAACAATCAAATTAAATCAGAAATATAGCAGCAGCAGCCCTGTTGTGAATGAAATATAACGGACACGTAACTAAACGAAGAAATTAGAAATACTGACTTATCAAATTATTTAATGGAATCATATATATATATAAGGTGCCGCACTAGACGCCTATGATTTTAATAAACGGATGCGCAACGGATCACTAACAAATGAGATAATGAAACCCATCGAAATCAGTTAAGCTACATGAAATACAATTAATGAGAAAGAAAAGGGGTAAAAGAAAAAGTAAAGAAACAACTTTAGTACGATTCATAAATGAAAAAGAATTTTTGACATGCGATCGTTAAACATTACGCGATGGATTGCATTACATCTTAAAATACACGAAGAGACAATGCAGCAAAACATAATGTTTTATTGACAAAGATCCTACAAAATTAGCGAGAATTTAATGAAATTCGTAAGATTAACTTATAATTTGTATATACTACAGATTGTTCCACAAGATTCCATAGGTAGGGAAAATAATTTTTTTTTTTTTTTTTATGTATCAGGAAAAAATACAAAACAAAAATCATCTTTAGGAGCGTATAACCAACGACATTATAAGCATACCTGTGGTTGTGCCGAGCGAAGCTTCATAGAAAAATATTTATTTCTCTAATGTATGGAAACTTACCATGTTGTGTGTTCTTCGGCGGTGGAGGACACGCATCGAAATGTATTTTCAAAACGGTAATAGTTATCTAGAGTTTATTATATATATATATATATATAAATGGTTTTCATAAAAATAAAAAAATAAATGTTTATTTTTCAACGTATGGAAACTTACCGGCCACTCTGTAGTCATTTTACTTTTTAAGGTCTAACGAGACCGATTTTATAATTTATTTAGATGAAAACTAGCATTTTGTGTTAAGCACGATCTAAAAATCGGAATAAGTATAATATATTACACGTTTTCAATTACTGGTAAGGGAAATTATACTTATACAGGGTGTATCAAAACTGCACAGCAATCTCTCTGAAACGGATTCTATATCTAAAAATAAGAAAAAAGTTTCCAATAAACAT
>JAAAKQ030270571.1:0-10618 GCA_010016005.3 Zanna intricata | reverse complement strand
TGTGTGTGTGTGTGTGCGCGCGCGCGTACGTGTTTTTTATACAAGTACTAGCCGGTGGGGTTCGTTTCGCTCACCCGACCGTCTAGCCAGAGGGCTCTGTCTCCTGGTTCCTCGCAGTGTCGTTACCTTCATGGTTGTGAGAATAATACTGATAAATGACAATTAAAATATTCAGGGTTTATAGAAATCTGGAAAAAAAATTAAGAAAGGCAGAATAGTAGTAACAATGGTAACTAGAGTACACACACACCTTTGACGACGAAAAATTCATAACTTATTTTTGTTGCCATGGTGACAGAAATATAATAAAGTAAAAGGATTTTTTCTTTATTGAATAACTTTAATTCACAACTTCACCCCCAAGAGGGGCTAGGGCCTCGGTCTATGGGTTAAAGCCTTCCCTGGGATAATACGACTGTATCCTGCAAATTTTAAAGTAGTTGATCGGTTGGTTCTCGCGTGATACCAAAACGAACACAAAGAGACAAACTTTCGGCTTTATATATATAAGATTCTTTGATTTAAAACGAATGGAAAAGAAATAAATCAAAAAAATAAAAATAAATTACAGAAAGAGATATCGGTCAATATTCTAAAATATGAAGATAAGAGGGGTTGGTTAATTAGTATTACTGGCAGAAGATTATTTACTTATTCTAGATTAGGAAAATAATTTGTTAAGTTTCCTTCACGCTTTCAAAATCGTATCTTCAAATTATCGTATAAACACCGAGAAATATGGATGTTATAAAAGGAATATTTTTAAGTATGGTTAATTATTGTGGAAAATAATAATTTTTTACCCTTCTTGGAAAAACTACCCCTGACTCAAAAAATATTTCATCACTTAAAATTAAACTAAGGATGGATTAAACTAACGAACAGTTAAAAAAAAAAATTGAATTACAATTTAATGAAAATCTTTTTATTACATTGATATTATTTTCCTAGAGATCTTAATTGGTCAAGAAACAAATTGACAGCTTTTTTCTGGAGATCAGTATACTGTGAAGAAAAACGTATTTGGTCGGGGGTCATTTAAGAAGAAAAAAAACAGTCCAGACGAAGGGAAAAAGTTGGGACACGATTTCAGTTTGCAATATTTATCGCCGAACGTAGGAAGGAAGAAGCAAGTAAAAAGAAGGTGGTAGAGCACTGTATCGATGACTTCGGATCGGATAAACCTGATGATTCACGATCAGTCAAACCGCTGGACCGTGTTGCTGATAATTACGCAACCCATCCAAAGAGGGGTTTGTAAGCCCAATCTTAGGCACATCAGTTTGCTGCAGCTTTGCAGCTTTAACATTTCTTATAAATTATTACCTTACACGTACACCCACATAGACATACATAAATACATATATATTTTTTTATACTAATACTGACCTATCTCGATTAATGCTTTTATATCCAATTAAATATAATGTACAGAATATATATTGCTGTTAAGAATGTATAAAATTTGAAAAAACTGTTATGTAATTATAAGAAGTATTTATGTATTTTTTATTGTTTTCAATAACATTTTATTGCTTAGTTTATAGGTAATAAAATATTAGCAAAAAATACTTAACAAGTATTGCTAAATAAGTTTTTTACTGAAATCATCGCTATTAAAGCTAAGTATAAGAATCCTGGTAAATCAAACTTAATCGCTTCTGTTCGTTGACTCAAAATTTTTCTTCAATAATACATTACATTATTACTCAAGACCCATAAGGATCTACTGCTCTTAGATTAAATTAATGTGTAGATAAATCTGAATGTTAATTTAACCTCAGTTAAATAGGACACAGATATATTTAAAATACAATGAAAATATTTGGTTATCTGGTATGAAAGAGCACATTTTGTCTTTTTTTTTGTTTGTATTTGTAATTAATATTGTTAAGCAAAAGAATTTTTAAATGTATTTCTGTTCTGTACTGTATATTTAATTATTATATTTGATTAAATTGTTTATCAATCATCGTCATCATGAGCTATTCTGCACATTGGCAGATCCCAATCGTGTAATGATTGGCATCTCCAGATCTTAATGTCCCTGGCCAGATGTCTGGTATCTTTGTAACTTCCGTTCTTGATATCGTCTTCTTCCTTTTCTCCTTTCCCTATTCACAGTACCCTCACTCATGGTTATTAGACCTATTCTTCTTAATATACAGTATGACCAATCCAATTGCCCTTCCTCCTTTAATTGTTTCCCAACAGTGTTCTTTCTTCCTTTACTCTTTTCAATACGTCCTCGTTTCTAACGCTTTCCACACATATAATCTTTACCATTTTCTTCTATTTCCATAGCTTCAATCCTGGACAGATGGAAAAACACAGCTGGGAAATGACACAGCTGTCATTTATCAGCTGTGTCATTTATCGCCTGTGTTTTATCGCCTTTACAGTGTCAATAAAGGGGATAAAACATATGAAGAAAGCGATTTTGTTTGATTTAAAAAAAAACCTTAAAAATTATTTAAGTTTTCGAACTGGATTAAGAAATAATTAAAATATTTTCAAATGAAGATTCAAAAAGTGAAAGTTGTCCAAAATTCAGAAATAGTATTGAGAATACTTCAATAACGTGCAAAGAGAGAATGAGTTAAAACAATCAATACAAAAGGTAATCAGTTTTATTTAGTGGAACAGTACCTTTTAATTTGAGTACTTCGTTGGTTTTTAATACATTGTAAGAAACCATCTTTTAATTAAAAAAAAAAAGAAAACCAAATTAATATCTGTAATAGTTAAAAACCTATTTTAGCTAATCTTAATGCACATGGAGATTTACTGGCACATAACTCTGGTGTAGATTAACGGACTACGGTATTTCAAAAAAGGATTGTCAAATTTTTATAAAAAATACATAAAAGTTTTAGCCTTTTAAGTTTTGAATAATGTCTTTAAAAATTTTATAATCAGATTATGTGAGAGGCATCTCTTGTAAAGGGGAAGGCATCTTGGTAAATTTGAAAAAAAAAAAAATTGCTCGTTTTTAGAGCTCTGATTTTGAAAGTGTTACTTAGTTGGTTATAACTCGTGGAACCAAGCTCAAACTTTTTTCAAATTCTTTTCGGGAAGAAAACAGCTATACCTACTAACAATCTATTTTGTTTTTGAAGCTAAAAAACTTCTGAATTTGAGTGAGTCCCCTTCCTCGTCTTATACACATGCAATAATAGAGTTTTTAAAATTGTAATACAAGAAAAAAGTCTGTTCATCACTTTAACATTTCAAATTTATTACGATAAATTTGTAGTTAAGCTATCATAGTGTGTCATATTTCTATAATAAAGTTATTAATATATTATGTTTTTATCATTACAAAAAAAAGATTTGTTATAGATGCTTCAAAAATGAAACGTTAGAAAGCCGAATCGGGCTTTCTAAATCAGATCTTTAAAAACACGTCCCTCTTTCCATTTGACTAAAAAATACTTCTCAAATAGTGTTCTGAAAAATGTGTGTGTGTGTGTGTATGTGTGTGTGTACTTTATGAAAACTTGATTCATTTCCGCGACTTTTTCCCTGAATAATCTTATATTAGAGTGGTAGCTTAAACGATGAATTCTTAGAAATCTTTTAGCTCCTTTTCCCTTCAGTGCAAATGTTTCCAATTTGTTTGTTCATTCCTGTGATAATAACCTATTTCAGTAATATAATTAGCTATTATACAAACCCTAGGCATCATTATTAATGTATTTTCAGCCATGATTTATGAACTAGTGACAAAATGTTTTTACTCCATGCAAACATTTATTTTTTAGTAATAAATGGTATATTAAATTCCATTATATTCTCACAAAACACACACACACACACACACACACACACACAATCTTATCAAAATTTATTAAAAAATTACGTTCCAAAGGCGACAATTAACTGATATTCATGTTTTGATCAGATATGATTCTTAGCCATTGAAAAAATAAATAAATTGCAGTAATTCTATACAGAAATTTATTCTGGATCCTTAAGCCTTACATAATTGCTTTTAGTTTCGTCTCATATTTTAATAATTTGTCATAGATACATGGAATGTAAAAACCAAGGCAAACCGAATGTAAACCAAGGGCTGGGACACAAAGATCTCGAGACATCGGTGGTGTCAGGGATCTTTCTTTTTTCTGTTTAGCCTCCGAAACCATCGTAAGGCATTACTTCAGAGGATGAAATGTATTACTGTAAATAAACTGTAATCTTGTACAGTGTAAAGCCAATTATTCCTGAGATATGTGGTTAATTAGAACCTAACCACCAAAGAACATCGGTAACCACGATCTAGCCCACCGGGCTGGTCTAGTGGTTAACGCGACATCGCAAATCAGTGATTTCGAAGTCGACAGTTCTGAAGTTCAAATCCTAGTAAAGGTAGTTATTTTTATATGGATTTGAATACTAGATCATGGATACCGGTATTCTTTGGTGGTTGAGTTTCAATTAACCACACTTCTTAGGAGTGGTCGACCTGAGATTGTAGAAGACTACACTTCATTCACATTCATACATATGGATGATATGATTGTAGAAGACTACACTTCATTCACATTCATACATATCATCCTCTTTCATCCACCTAATTAATTATTGGCCTTACGGTAGTTCCGGAGGCAAAACAGATAAAGAGAGAGGACCACGATCTATTATTCAAATCCGTATGAAAGTAACTGCTTTTACTAGGATTTGAACCTTAGAACTTTCATTTTCGAAATCAGCTGATTTGGGATGACGAGTTTACTAGTAGACCAACCCGGCGGTTGGTGTCAAGGAACTGCCAGTTGGCAGAATTTCTCATGATGACGATGATCATTAAACAAAATCATTGTTTCAAAGAAGATTTTATTTTTTAAAAAAGCCATATCAAAGTTTTCATTTTTCAGTTTTTTTGTAATCATGTCAGTAGATTATTAAAAATAAAAAAAAAAACGCCGGATGGTAAAATTTGATACATGACAAAGTTAAATTTTTTTTAAACTTTAGAAATGTATGGGGTATTATGTGTATGAAAAAAAAAATCATAGAACTTTTATTCTGATAAAAGTAGTTTTATCAAGTCCTTCAAACCAAATTTTTGTTTTTCTTTCTTGGATGCAAGGAATTTCATTCTGGTCATCAAATAGAGTAGAGAAATCACCGTTTACGTTTATGGTGATAATTTATTTAGTTTTTATTCACGAATTTTGAATAAATTAATAACTTAATTTAAAAAAATTAGGTTGTTATTTTTATCTGAACTTGATTTGCATGCCGTAAAAAAAAAGAACGGCAGGGATTAAGGTTAGCTTTTAAACATTTATTCCATATTTTTTCTTTGAACCAGATATGGTAATTAATGCAAGCTTAATCTAAATGTATAAGTAGAGAGGATAATAAAAGAAAACTACATATGGCTACAACACAGATAAAATAAGCAAATTACTGGAAAGAATAAAAACTGTAATTAGTTGCATTAGTAGAAAATTAGAAACAAGACATTTAATCTGGCTTGCTTTACACAAACCTTTGTCTAGCCGGACGAACGTATCTATAGAGAAATACTTGCGAGCCCGTTTTTTTTTTTTTTTTAATTTACGCTGTTTTTTAACAGTATTTTTTTTATTTTTCTTTATTATGTCGTTTATTATACAAAAAAAAAAAAAAAAATTACAGTAAAATTCAGCTACAGCATAGAAATACAAAAACCTTATACAAACTAACTTAATAACATTATTACCGTAGCTAACAGTTCAAATTTGCAGGAAATAAAATTAAAAAAATTATACTTTAATATCAAATATTTTCAACATAGTTTATTCAAACAGCAGCTCTACAAAAAAGGGTAATATTTTAACCATACTATCGGATTACAAATTTTACTTGTTATATTTTTGTTTGAGCTGAGCTGTAATTTTGTGAAATCAATGTGCTTTTTAATCTTATTTAAGTTTATATTTTTACAAATAATTCGTCTTTATTATTAACCTGTAAATCGTATACCACATATTTTTTTTTTTAATTTTAATATTAATGTTTAGTAATTTAATTTAGAAATTTTAATTCCATTTCAAATTAAATAATAAAAAAAAAACCATCCATTTTGTTGTTTTTGGCTACTTAAACACTATTATAAGTTATATAGATATTAATTTGTTTTTTTTTTGGGAGGGGGTCAAATATCAGGATATTTCTCAATTTCCTGCCGAATTTAAGTCGTTTATATTACTCATTGTTTCATTACATTATATAAATTAATCTATCACTGTGTTATTTATCATATGACTATGACCCATGTGAAGCATATGAAGGACAACAGGTGCCAGTTAGAGATGCTTCCTCTGAGAGTAATTATGTTCAATGAACATATGTATGAATATTCAATGAACAGTGGCTGTATTAAATGTCACCTGTATTAAATGAAGGTGACAGTTGTAGGGCTAAATATCACAATTCGGTAGGCTTAGCATGCTGATAATGGAAAAAAACATTAGGCAATTTTTTGTGAAATAGGCAATGAGAACCTCCTGCTCATCAGTAAGCCTGGCATGAAATGTTTGTAATCTGTTTAGGATAGGTATGTTATATTTTGGAATAACCTGTGACTAGTCTCAAGTAATCTAAAATTGTTACGTTTATGGCACTTAACATAGTTAAATATTTATAGTATAATAATAATCCTTATTGCATGATTTTGTTTTTCTCGATTTAAAGTTATTAAATGAAGAACTTTTTTCTTTAACTTGAACTTTTATTCAGGTCTTGGAACGTATTACATGTTTTGGATATGTCAAAAGTTTTTCGAATAACAGTTTTGTAGATCACAGTATTTTTAAGAAGGCATTAATTAACCGCACGTATGTATTGTATTTTTGTTTTTCAAAAGAATGTTTAGGTACAGGAAGAATAATACGATTTTCTGCCTGTTTTTCCTTTGTTTCGCTTCAATAAAAAACTGATTTTTAAAAGTTTTCATTTATTTATTATTGGCTGTATTTACATTAATTTTCTCAAAAATGAATTTTCTATAAATTTTTTTACTAAACCTTCCGCATTTATTAGTTATCTAAAAAAAATCAATTTTACTACAAATCTAAAAAAAAAAATAAAATATTTTTTGACACCGAATTTTGTGTCTTACATCGGATATCTTAAAAACTACTGAAGTTACAGTTCTGGGAGCTGTTTCATCCTATTTTCCAGCTCAAAATTCATAAAATTACACCTTAATTTGAATCCCATAAATTTCATTAGCCTTCTTTTTATTAGAAGAGCTAAAATCTGGGAGAAGAAATCTTCCGCTAGCCGTGGCTCGAAAAAAAAATCGTCTCCTGACCTATGTTTGTACAAATCTTTTCCATTATTTTCACCAGAAGAACATGCCTAAAAATTTCTTTGTTTCTTCCTGAGACACTCTATAATAAAGTAATAATAATTTCAAACAATCAAACTTAATAATATGAAAAAAATTCTTCATTAATTAGAATAGTTAGATTTACGAAATCGGCTAACGATCAATACTGGAATACGAGGAAGTATGATTTATTAGTATTTACATACGATGGAATATTAAAGATTCTATATTTACATTAAAAAGAAAAATAAGAGGAATTTAAAAAAAAATGAAGCGAAATGGATATGTTTGCTAAGCAGTTAATAAATTGAAACCTTTATTGTATTTTGTACGCAAAATGGTGTGATTTTAAAAGTATTTATAGGTATATAAACAGTAAATTATTATCTAATCTTTTTAAAAAATTATGATGAAGAAGTTCAAATATTAAAATGAAATGGATGATGAAGTAATTGTTTTACTAAAACAAATTAAGTGTATTTAATTAATGAGGATCAGAACGGTAAAAGTAAACAAAAATTTGATGAAAACGGGAAACTCTGTACTCGAAACAAAAACTTTGGAAATTCTTATCGGCCTGCATTGTTATATATAGACTTCAGAAAATCTTCATACAGAAACTAATTTCGATAGCACCGGAAAGGAATATGAAAGCTTTAAAGGAATATGGTACTCTGTCGTAGTAAATGCTTCAGAAGGGCGGATTTCCGGTATTAGTTAAGAAAGAAAGGATGTTGTACTATTGAAGTTATTTTTAAAAATAATAATGCTTTCTATGTTTTCGCTACAAAAATCTGATTTGGCATACAAACTTGATGTCTTGAGACCTTTAGGAAACCAGCTTGCTCTTGGTGGTTCTCACAAAAATTGAATTCTGGATTTCTAACATGTCACCCTTCAAGTTGCAACAGAAAATCCTTGAAGAACCTTGAAAACGTACTCAAAAACCCAGTTTTTTGCATTTAATTGTAGTGCCTTTTAATTGATTCAATTAAAAATCAATAGGGCTCTGTTTCTACTAGGTGTAAATCATCATTTCAAGTTTCATTAAAATCTGTTAAAAACTTCGCCCAATAGAACGAAAAAACTTATAATGTACAAAAATTCCGTTTTTTGATTCTAACTCCGTTTTCTGTGAATCAATTCGCTTGAAAATCAATAGGGTTTTATTCCGAAGATGTTCATCATTCCACCACGTTTCGTAAAAATCGATTTAGATTTAGTTACGCAGAGTGGACGAAAAAATTTTATTCTGTTCAGGAGACTCAAAATCGTAAAGAAAGGTTCTTCTCCCTTTTCCACAACACCCTCTTAGAAACTCTGACTTGGTGCAGTACTGATCTGTACAAAATCTTTAGAAATCCGCTAAAAATTTTTGTTCCTGTTTGTAATAACCTTAGAGTAAGTAGTGTAAGTAATGTATATATTTTGTCACATTAAGAAAGAAAGTATTTTTTAAAAACGTTATTATTATTTAATTATATATTCATACAATGAGTTACGCTACTACAATTTAAATGAATAATAAATATGACGTTTTTGAAATGTAAACAAATTTAATTAAAATCACGCGATTTGAAAACTAATTAATTTGAATTTTTTAAATATTTTCTTCCGTTACTATATATCAGTAATATAGAAGAGTATTAATTTTATTTTCAACGAACGAACATTTCGTTATAGAATTCAATATATATATGTGTGTGTGTGTGTCTGTGTGTGTGCGCGCGCGTGCTTGCGTGTGTGTGCGTGTGCGTGCGTGCGTGTGTGTGTGTGAACAATTATTGTCTTGGATTTTGATTTTGATTACGGATTCGAAGTAAGAGTTAGAGGATTATAAAAATACACGAATGGTTGCGATCGGCAGTCGATTTCATATAAAAATGACTACCAAAGTTAAAATTTTGTAATGATCATAATAACGGTGTAAGCTCTCAAGTTGATTCATTTGTAGTAATGTAAGGTTTATTAAAATGTATAAAACATATAAGTATTAGTTTTGTAATTAAATTGTAAGATTCCAAAATGACGGAAAAACTATCTTTTTAATAATTGAAAAAAAAAATATGCCATGAAACTTCTTAAACACAAGATAAATTATATTAAATTAGTGTATGTAGGATAAGTAAAAGACAGAGATAAAACGAGTAATTTTGTTAGATAATTGAGAGAACAGAAATAATAATAATAATGTTCGTTCGGGAAAGTCTTAGTAGACTTTTCATTAATAACTGGTTTTTATAATTTAATTTAATTTGTAATAGTTTATTAATTTTTTTAAAACCGATTCAATGTTTAATTTAATCTACAAGGCTATTTTATGTTGCTTTCTTAAAACGTGCTTAGCTAATCGATTACGATATTATTAGAGTTAATTACTAAATATTATATATTTAAAGAACTTGCATTAGTTTACATAATTAATAGTAAACACTTTATGTTGGATGAATACAATAAAATGATTCAATTAATACGTTACAACGATAGTAAGAAAACGTGTACTGTTAGCACTATTTGTTTTATTTTATTTTTATTTTTTCAAACTAATTATCAAATTTAAGGCGAATCAATAAATTGTTAACCCTTTCAGAAATTGAATAATATGCCGAATTACTCCTCCACATTATTTTTTAATTCAGAATTTTTTTTACTTTCTGAAAGTGGGTTTAATTGAAAGAATAAATTATTAAATAAATATTTCTTAAGTATAACTTAAGATAAAAATTAGTTAAATTAAAAGTTAGATAGATTGGAAAGATGATACGTTTAGGCCTACATTTTACATTAGTTTATCATCGTCATCATTAGTCTTGTATTCTTATAGCATAATGATCCACGATCCATTCATTTTTTTTTCAAATATTCAGCTTATTTCCACGCAAAAACTCAAAGAAATTAAAAAACGTAAACTAAAAAATAACATATTCATGAATGCTTTAGTCCATGTTCGGAATTAGTTCCTAAATAGTTCTATTCATTTTTTAATAAAGTTTATCAAGATTTCCTTTGTGCTTTTTGCGAATGTTTTTTTTTTTTTTTTACGAGACATCGGTTTTTAGAGACCTTTACGTAATATAAATAAAAATTAAAATATAGTAAATGTATAACAAAATAAACTTAACTAAATGAAACTGATTAATAATATTTTTTTTTTGTCTTCAGTCATTTGATTGGTTTTATGCAGCTCTCCAAAATTCCCTATCTAATGCCAGTTGTTTCATTTCAGTATACCTCCTACATCCTACATCCCTAATAATTTGTTTTACATATTCCAACCGTTGCCTGCCTGCA